>SJXQ01005959.1:6487-17235 GCA_006408695.1 Aepyceros melampus | reverse complement strand
AGGGGTTCACGGGGGAGAGCGCTGATCCTCTGAAACTCCACCTGCTGAGAAGGCAAAATTCTCAAAGGCCTGTACCACTTAGGTGGTCATTGTTCAAACCTTATCACGAGCCATTTCAGATGAGTGGTGAAAATGACTGACTTGCTACTTTTAATCGCATTTCGATGCTCCTATGAAGAATAAGGGAGGAGCAGGCCCTTTTGCGTCTATTACAAGAAAGGTCCCTGAGCAGATTTCTGTTTTTATTAATACTTGGCCTTCACGTGGCTCCTGTAAAAGGCTCTGATTTGATCGGCCCTCCAGTCAGGACCACCATGGCCCTGCACGCCCCCTAAGTTTCCCAGCCTTCTGTGAACAATTAGCCTCCCTGACTTCTCATCAGGCTCGAGGAACAATCTAAGACTGTAAAGCAGGGTAATTGCCGTGAATGACTAAAGAAGGCTCCCAGCACTGAAGTGTTACCATGAGCTCTAAAACCTGCAAATCATACGATAATTATTCCTGAAGCGGCTTGGCAGCCCTTAAGTATAATTATCATGTAATCTGCAAGGCATGTAATATTTTCAAAACAAGCATGAATAGGAAAGAAACCTAATGAGCCTCTCTCTTTTTTATTAGCACTGCCCTATCTGAGGTCAAAGGGGCCAAGGTGGAGAGAGGTCGTGCCCAAGAGCGCCTCCCTCTGGTGGCAGGGCTGTCACTGTGTAACCTATTGTGACAGGCTTGTTTGCCTGTTGGCTCTAAATAGGGATTCCTTCCTTCCCACTTTGTTTCCCCTACCTGTGGGTGGCTCCTTGCAGTGAAATATGTAAAATATTCAAGAGACTCTTAGGGATTTTAAGGTGAACTCAGAACAAATTACCTTTGTCAGGTCTGGTGGATGGAGGCTTTTCAGTTTGCTTAGATTGCCACGTGGAAAGGGGGCAGTCAGGATAAATTGGCCCGCAAAGCCAGTGGGTTGTGCTCCTGACCCACTACGACCAGGGACTTCCTCCTAGAGAACAGCATGGTGATTACCTATCTCCTCTGGAGCCATCAATGCCCCAGTGTGAAATGCAGTAACTATGTTTAAGAAACAAAGCACAACACAATTTTACAGCTCAGGGCAGGAGACCAAGACAGGCTTATGGTGCGGCTACTTGGGGAGATATTAAGTGAAAGGTAATTCTGAAAACTGCCGCCCGTCTCCAGCCAAGAAAAGCTCATTTAGCTGCAGCAGTGACGAGGGGGCTTGCCTGTGTGGGATGGTGGTGGGAACCACTGGATGATAAGATCCAACAGGGTAGAGGCTCTCAGCATTCCAGGACACAGGGAGCTCAAGAGTAACTGAAACACTTTGATCCATAAAAAATCTTGACTCTTTCCAGAGCTCTTGGCTTGTAGCCAGTTGAGACAGTGGACTGGAGAGAATGAGAACGGAATTTGCTGACTGTCTCAACGTGTTATCACAGGTTCTCCTGCTCGTGCCCAACCCCCACACACCCCCGCCCCAGCCCTGGGGAGGCCCCCGTCTAGTCCAGCCCCGCAGGAAGAGCTTTCTGTGCCGGGCACCCTCCAGGACCGAGCAGTCAAGACATAGGACAGTACTTAATCTCACAACAGAGACAAAACGTCAAGAATGGATTATTAAGCATAAAATCATATTATTTGGTTTATTTTATAAACCTACCTAGAAAAACAAATATAGAAAAGTAGACAGAACTTAAAAAGATACCCAGAATAACTGTAGCCTTTGATAATATCTTTTAACATATTTCTTTATCTCTTTTTCTATGCAAAATTTTTTTTTCTATAATTGTGGCATATGGCACACAGCATTTGTATCTGACGTTAAAAGTCATAACTGTTTCCCTGTAAAGTTATTATATACTCTCCATGAATACTTTTTATGGCTGTAGTATGACAGGGTCATAGTTTATGTACCCATTATTCTATGATGGCACCATGACATTATTTCCAGTTTCTCTCCATTTACTAATAGTGCCATAAAGAATGTCCTTAGGCATATAGCATTTTCCTTCTTGAAAATTATTTTCTTGGGAAAACTTTTATGACCTAGGGTTGGACAAAGGGTTCTTAAAAATGTCACCAACATAGGGTCTGTAAAAGAAAAAATTAGTAATTCGGACCTCAGCAATTAAAACACTTGCTCCGCTTAAGATACCACCAAGAAAATAAAGAGACAAGCTATAAATGGGGAGAAAATGGTTGCAAATCACTTTTCTGACAAAGCTCATGTGTTCAGGATATATTTTTTAAAAGATCAAAACTCAACAATAACAAACAACCCATTAAAAAGTGGGCAAAAGACTTGAACAGAATCTTTCCCAGAGGGGATAGAAGAATAGCAGATGTAAACATGTGAAAAACATTCAACATCATTACCATTAGGCAAATGCTGATACAAACATCAATTAGATATCAATATCCCCCTATCAGAGTGGTTGAAAGAAAAAATATGGACAAGGAACTGGAACTCTCATACATCGCTGATAAGAATGCAAAGCAGTATAGCCACCCTGAAAAATAGTTTTGTGATTTTGTATGAAGTTAAACAGACTCCAATCACTGACCTGAAACTCCACTCCTGAGTATTTACCCTAGAGAAATGAATACTTATATTGTTCTCACAAAAGCCTCTATACAAGTGTTCACCGTAGATTTGTTTGTAATCGCTAGTAGCTGGAAATATCCCATATCCTTCTATGAATGAAGGCATAAGCAAATTGTGGTATATCCATACAATGGAGCACAACTAAATAGTCAAAAGGAGAAAAAAATAGCTATTGATGTATTGAAAAACTTGGAAAATTTTTGAAAGCATTATGCTGAGAGAAGCCAGTCTCAAAAGCACGAAGGAAGAATGGAAAAAGAGGCAGACTCCCCCGATTGGTGGTGGCAGTTTTCATAGGCAAGGAAACTTAACGGAAGAGGCTGGTCTTGGGCGCCTGTAAGACTAGTGGACTTCCCAACCTGGAGGCCTCACAGTCACATATACCTTCCACATAATCTCTCGGGGCTGCATGCTTGAAAATGGCTCCAGCTGTGGAAGCAGTGGGTGGGCAGAATGTACTTTGCAAGGAGGGGAAAGGGATGGGGAGCCTCCATTTGCCTGGGTTCAATTTACAGGTCAACAGACAGTCACATCCGCTTGATGACGCTCTCCAGTGATATCTAGTTTGAATGTGTGTCAAGAAATCTGCTCCAAGATATTAACAAGCTGAAAAGTTCTTAATAACTTTTGCTGTAACTTGGAATGTTAAAAGTGCACTTTTTCCCAAATTTGTTTAATTATATTCAAATAAGAGTTGAAATAATAGATTTTTTAAAACTGTAAGGCACTTGAAATATTCCTTATTACTTATCACCCTTACAGATGAGAAGACTGAAGCAAGAAGCATCTCACAGCTAGTTTGTGCAGAACTGTTGTCTGCCGAACATCCGGCCTCCTTCCTCTTCCCTCTACTCTTGAGTGGTTCTCCTCCTTGGCCCCTAAAATCATAGAATTTTTTTCTGACTGGTTGGGTGAACTTCCAATTGGTCAGATAGCCTTCTGGTAAGATGGACTGAAAACAAAGAGAAGATATACTTCCTAATTTTCAGAGCGCTGTGTCTTGAGGGACAAGTAAAATTACCACAGACTTATCCATTTTACTTTTTATTGTATATAGAGCTAGAGAAAATCTAGAAGGGAAAAGGTAAGAATTGCTTTGTTTGCCTGCTATACTCTGGATACCCCCATTTTACCTCAAAATTTGGTTTGGAGAAGTAACAGTAAAATGTAATAATGACTCAATTCTAAAATCAACTGAGGGAAGCATTTCAGGAGAGGCAAATAAATTCGTTGTAGGGAAGAACTTTTCCAATGAAGTAAGGGGCTTGATGTTGGAAGAAATCAATTATAATTGAGTTACTCCTATCTCTAACTTGGCTGTACCTTGGCTTATGAGTGGGCGCTACATGTATGAATGCCAGCTGGTAACTAGCAGTTAATGTTCAGTGAATGAATGATATTCTTGCCCTATAAAATGTCAACAAAAACTTTTAAGAGTATTGAGTGATATCTCATTTCAGTATAAAGAAGAATTTTCTTAAATTAGCCTTGTTTAAAAGTGGAAAAGGAAAACTTTTTTTTTTTTTAAGAAAAGAATGGTGTACCTTGCAGGATATTTACTCTTGTATTCCTGTGCTCACAGAGGCAAGAAAAGCACTGATAAGGAACCTAGTGGGTGGCATAAATATACAAAATCTAGGATCCCTTCCAACTCTAAGATTCAAAGATTCTATGGGAAATATGTTATATTGTCTCACATATTTAACATTATTCAAAATTTGTTCTCTTGTTCAAAACTCTATTTATCTCTTCAATTTCTATCTTTCTTAAATAAAAAGATTTCATAAAAATATTGATGAAAATTTGATGTAGCTATGCTATATGAATATATATTATCTCTATCTTATTTCTATCTATCTATCCACTACTGCTGCTGCTAAGTTGCTTCAGTCGTGTCCGACTCTGTGGGACCCCATAGATGGCAGCCCAGCAGGCTCCCCCATCCCTGGGATTCTCCAGGCAAGAACACTGGAGTAGGTTGCCATTTCCTTCTCCAATGCATAAAGTGAAAAGTGAAAGTGAAGTCACTCAGTTGTGTCTGACTCTTCACGATCCCATGGACTGCAGCCCACCAGACTCCTCTGCCCATGGGATTTTCCAGGCAAGAGTACTTGAGTGGGATGCCATTGCCTTCTCTGATCTATCTATCTAAGCTAGGATAAATATTCATATATATATCAGATATATCCATGTACTCCTATGTATGAAGTGATTTTAGAAACTCTAAGATCTCAATTATGTAATCAATTGATTTTGGTATCAATTGATTTCTTTCATCCACCATGAATGACAAGTGCCAACGAGTGATATGTGGTTATTAACATCAGCAAAATGCCCTAAGTGACTATCTCTTATTCCATTTACTACCATAAGGGATTGATTATTTGGTGATTCTGTCTACAACTTGGCAATGATTCTAGCCACCTTTTAAATTTATGTAAATATGCATCTATAAGCCTCAAGTATATTTCATATTTGAATTTTTTTCACATTAGCCTTTCTCTCAAGGAAATTAATGATAACATGATAAATATTTGTAAAGGGATTTAGAGTTTTTAAAGAAATTCTACATACATATTTGATATAGTGCATTTTATACCTTGTTACAGCCTGAATACAATCCTACTGTGATTGTGTGTATATGTGTGTTTAGCCATGTCTGACTCTTTGCAACTCCATGAACTGTGGCCCTCCAGGCTCCTCTGTCCATGAGGATTATCCAGGCAAGAATAAAGGAGTGGGTTGCCATGTCCTTCTCCAGGGGATCTTCCCAACCCAAGGGTCAAACCCAGGTCTCCTCCATTGCAGGTGGATTCTTTACTGTCTGAACCACCAGGGAAACCCTACTATGATTACCATTTTATAGATAAAGACACTTAGAGTCAGTGCAGTTGAGTGTCTTGCCCAAAGTTGCCCAAATAGTAATGATTGAATTGGGACTGAAAAACCAGCTTCCATGGTTCGACAATCCTTCCCCACTATACTAATATTGATAAATGTTCTCGGAAATTTCTTCAAATAGGTATTGAGTCAAATAGGTAATTGAGTTCTTTGATTATTGTTTGAATGCTCTTCATTGTACAATGTAGGAATGTGATAAATCTAAGTACCAGAGAAATAGGCCCTGCAGAAACAGACTGATTTATAGAATTTTTCAAAGCCCCTTTGCAAAATTGTAACGTGATGTGTAACTTTTTAATAAATATAATTAGGAAGTATTTAAATGTTGGCAAGCTGTATGTGATTGTTTGAGGCCTCCCGACCACGACCACAGGAGGCACAGGAAGCTTAAAACATCCTAGGAATGTAGGGGCTTCCGAGGAGTCATAATCATTAGACTAGGACTGATTAAAGGTTTCATTTGTTGAGCCAATGCTTGCTGCCACATTTTTATATCTTTTATTTGTAAGATATAGTTGGTACATAGAAAAACAGGTAATGGATCTGGTATTAGCACTATTAGATCTTTGAGTTAAGTACTTTCCTTTTTATAACCCACTGCACCTTTTTTCTACAGGAATGTAACTTTATTTAGTATTTTGAGGGTGATGCAGAGTAAAGAAAAAACACTTCTAGGGAAAAGGAGTTTTCTGGTTGATAGACAATTACCCAGGAAGAGAGCCATAAAAATGTTAACAGGCCTCTTGGCCAGAAGATAATGTAAACCACCTGAGACCTTTTGTATACGGCAGGGTATGCAAATAGAAAGCCTGGTTTTTGGGCGGCTAACGCTGCATAATTTTGTATTACCCATTTATCTCTATGTATAATCAAAAAGGTATAAAAGTCCTTTCTAGATAATAGAGGGGGGGGGGCAGTCATTGGAAGGAGCTAGTCATTGGAAGGACTGGTTTCCCCCGTGTCTCTTATTTAACCTAATTTCTGGCTGAATTCCCATCTGGGGCGTGGAGGCTCGCCATGTCTACTTACTTGTCCCGGCTGCTAAGATCCATAAGAGAAAGAGCCCAGGGCGGGGCACTTTCTGATATTCAAAGGGACGCCGGTGGCCTAACGCAGATAGTGCAAGCTCCTTGTCTGGAACTTTATGGCTTTCCACGTAAACCAAGTTATTCAGCCTCCTTTTCTCCATCTAAAATTTTCCTACTATACTATTCCTTCCTAATCTAATCTTATATTTCTAAATAAACAAGTTTTTCCTCGCCCACGCCATTTCCACTTCGAATTCCCTGGATCCACTGGGGTTGGACCCCAGCACTCTTTGATCTTAAGCTTCTTGAGCACAAACTGTATCTAGGTTATATTTTTCTCAAGACACTGTTAGGAACAGAGGAGTGGTCTAATGAACGTGTACTGAGTTGAATAAAACATGAAACAAATGGGCTTTCCCAGTATTCTACTCGATGATCCGTGGTAAATTTCCAAAGCTGTTTAGGTTTCTCGTCAAAATGAGAACCATTCCTTTCAACATAGACAACCACTCCTTTCTTAAAATCATTTCATCCCATAACTTGAGAACATTCTCTCCTGGTTTCCAGCTCTCTCTTTTGCATTGCCTTTCTCTTTAACGTTGGTGCTTCCCAGGATCCTCTTTTCTTCTTCCGTCTGATCTCTTTCTCCATTACCCCTGCATATCTTCATGTCGAATACTCCCCAGATCGACATGAGCAACTCATAATCTTTCAGTGGAGTTCCAGATCTATATATCTAGCCTCTCACTGGGTAGCTTCGCATCTGTGCTCAAACACACAAACATCTAAAACTGACTTCACTCTCTTTCTTCACGGGGGGCTCCTCTTACCATGTCCATCACTCACTTAGTCTTCAAGCCAAAAGCCCTAGAATCCTTGCCTCCCTCTGCCCCTCGCTTCCCATCTTCTATGAGCCCCAATACCATGTCCATGACATATTCACAGGTTCTGGGGATTAGTATGTGGATATCTTGAGGGCCATCATTCTGCTTACCACATGATCTATCAGCTTAGCTTTACTTAAATGAAATGGCTATGTCTTTCTACCTTTGTCTCAATCATCCCATTGTATCCAACCCGTTGGAAGGATTGGAAGATTGTGACCTGGGTGAGCTCTCTGCAGCAGGGTTGGCTCCTGAAGGCTGATCGCTCAGTGTTGTCTGCTGACAGCACTCTTAGAAGCTGGGGCAACAAGCTCCTTTCTTGAAGGAAGAGCTGTATGGTGTATCTCCAAGTTCATCTAAGTTCACTCTTTGAGCCATTTGGATTCACTTCTTCACAACTGCTTTGGGAACAGCTCCTCTTGGATTCTGGTGAGTCTTTCTGTCTGGGAGAGTTTCAGAATAAGAGGTGGGAAAAAGCACAATTCTGACCACTGCTGCAGATCCCAACTGACACTCATCTTCTCCCTCCCCACTAGCAAGTCTAGACCCCTGTCAGCCCTGGCTCACCTCATGGTACAATGTAGATCCTGTTTTTTGATCAAAGCACTTGTTCATTTAGTGTTATAACTGAACAAGGGAGTATGAACGTGGTGCTCATATGAATCCCTCAACATATTTTTTGCCCCTGATGTATACTTCTAGCCCTGCCTCTTCTGAATAACTGGGATCAATTACGTTAGTCAAGATGATGACTTCTCTTCTTTCCTGCTGATATCTGTACCCCTTGGTGGAAGAATTGTTCCACTGAAGATCAAGATTTCTAACCTTGCAAAGCCAAGAGCCTTATGAACAGGAGGCACCCATTTCTCAAATGGGTCACTGAAGTCAAGGTAAGTGTGGTCACTCTAGTTTCTTCCCCTTGGCTGCTAGATCTTTTTAGTTTTCCTAATGAGGATGCCCTTCTAAATGAAGCCTTTGATTCAAGACATGTCCTGTGTCTGGAGGGTGGTCCATCGTGCTCATGAAGTATCACCCACAAGCTGGCATTTTAGCTGTACTTTCAGAAGGCTATCCTACTTTGTTCCCAGAAGCTTCTTAGTGTGGAGTATGAGATGGGACCAGTGAATCCCATGGTCATGGGCCCCTTCCTGTGCTTCAGGTAATATGAGTTCACTGATTTGCCTTAATGTTTTATGGGGCTCCTGGGTCCATAGAACAAATACACTGCAAGCTCTTGGTTAATAACACTGGCTGAAGCCCTGCAGGTTGGAAAGGCAACCCACACCAGGAATATGTGTCTAGTATGATCATGAATCACTGATCCTTTCAGACTAAAAGTGGCCCAATGTAGTCAGCTTGCCAGCAGATGGTCAGTTCATCTCTTCAAAGAATGGTGCCATATTGGAGTCCAAGCATTAGTCTCTGTTCATGGCAGGCTGCACATCACACAGCAGTGGCAGCAGCACCAGCCTTTGTTGAGGGGGTGCCTGGCTGGCTGGCCTGGGCATACCCTCTGTGTCTGTCTTCACGGCTGCTTCATGCGTGTGTCCACGGTGTTGGCAGTGGAGTGGCTGATGGCACGGCCTTGCTGGTGCTACCAGGCTGAGTCATTGTGTCTACTTTGTGGCTGGTGCCTCTTCTGTGTCGCTGGTGCCCTTTGGTGGACTTTGCAATCTGCTAGAACGCTCTGTTTTGCCCACTCCCTTGGGTGCTTTCATGTGTCTCCACGTAGTCCTCCTTGTCTCCTCGTTTTTCTAATCTTCCTGCTTTCATGCTCCTGGCCATCTGGCTGGGCCATTTGCCTCTACCTGCGAGTTGCATATATTCTAACTTGGGCCATTTCTCTCTATACAAAGTGGATGACCCCTTGAAGTTTTGCTTATTGGAAAGATTTTTGCTTGCCACAGTTTTGGTTCTCAGGGAAGGTGTGCAGGATATTGCTTAGGGAGTTTCCTTGATTTCCTTGCAAGAACTGTGGGAAAAAGAGAATGGAAGCAAGATTAGGTAGGGAGAGAAGGACAGCTTGTTATGGGCCTGATGGCAATCTGATAGGAAACTCTGGAGCTAAAATGATCTTCTAGAGTTGTGCCATGCTGTTCCGTCATGGCTGGGCCTTCGTATCTCCATCTCAATTAGTCACCGGGTCTAGGCTGCTCTGAGAAAGGCATGATTCTGTCAAGGAGTTTCTGTGAGGCTGAGTCAAACCCTGAGCAGTTGCAAACCCTGAAGGCTGCAACCACTGACACTCCCAGAATCTGGACAAAAAGTCTTCTCTTGTAGGGGGATCGGGTGGCACGTTCTGTGTCCACACAGGGTCAGAGAGCCTGAACTCAAAGCCTGCCTGTCTCATTACTTCCTGGGTGATCTTGGATAAATTAATTAACTGTTCTGTATTTCAATTTCCACATCTGTAAATTGGGAGTCACAGTGTTACTTATTTCCTTGAGATATTGTGAAATTCCAGGACATAATTCATGTAAAGGACATTATATGGATCACTAGGAAGAGTCCAGTGAAACTCAACTATTATTTTTTTTAGTTAGAAAACTAGATCAGGCTATGCATCATAGTGCTTCCAGAACCTTTATTGTTGGATAGCTACCATCAGATATGGTTCTATGTCTGGTCCTTTTAAAATGTGTTCTATTTTTCTTTCTGAGTTTAGATGTAGGGAGTTGTTTTTGTTCAGTTTCTCAGTCATGTCCAACTCTTTGTGACCCCATGGACTGCAGCATGCCAGGCTTTCCTGTCCTTCACCATTTCCTAGAGTTTGCTCAAACTCATGAATCGGTGACGCAATACAACCAACTCATCCTCTTTCGTCCCCTTCTCCTCCTGCCTTCAATCTTTCCCAGTATCAGGGTCTTTTCCAATGAGTCAGCTCTTCACATCAGGTGGCCAAAGTATTGGAACTTCAGCTTCAGCATCAGTCCTTCCAATGAATATTCAGAGTTGATTTCCTTTATGACTGACTGATTTGATCTTCTTGCTGTCTGAGGAATTCTCAAGGGTCTTCTCCAGCACCATAGTTTGAAGGCATCAGTTTTTTGTCACTCAGCTTTTTTTTTTTTAATTAATTTTTATTTTTTTAGTTTGTTTTGCTTTACAATACTGTATTTGTTTTGCTACACATCGACATGGATCAGCCACGAGTGTACATGAACTCCCAATCCCTACCCCCACCTCCCCCCTCCCGCCCCACACCCTCTCTCTGGATTATCCCCGTGCATCAGTCCCAAGCATCCTGCATCCTGCATCAAACCTGGACTGGCGATTCATTTCACTTATGATATCACACATGTTACACTGCCACTCTGCCAA
>SJXQ01005958.1:0-10616 GCA_006408695.1 Aepyceros melampus | reverse complement strand
CTTCTGTTTCTCAAGTTATACCCAGTGTTCAGCCTGCTTACTTAGTCCAAGCACAGTAAAAGGTTAATATAAGGTAAAAAGTTTGAGTGAGAGAAGCACAAAGGGTGATGTACTGAATTTTTTTTAGAGTGATACAGTAAAGATAATTATTTTAAATATCTTCTGTTGAGGTGACTTTTCTTCCAAACATTTGCAATTTGTTCTCTAGACAACTGGGACTGGACCTGGTGCCTAGGAAAGAGTATGCGATGGTGGATCCAGAGGACATCAGCATTACTGAGCTCTACCGCTTGGTAGGTATAGGAATCTGTGGCTCACAGTCTCACTGCTAATTTTGTGGTTTCCATGACACTTTTCATTCTTGCTTGATTTTGTAAGAACATGATGTTCCAGGTTTAATTGGGAGCAAGTAAAGAGAATTGAGAGCTGAGGTGACCCTGCCCCAAGTACAAAACTGAGATAATTTACCCGTCTCAGAATTACCTGACATTCCTACTGAGCCCTCAACTCCCAGATGCTAGGAAGTAAAGCCAAAGAAGTTTTAAGTTCTTTTCCTAAATCTTTGTACTTTGCCTGGACTAGTGAAATGCTTACAAGTTGTATATTTATCTGTCATATATCAAGACATTGTTGTGACTAATGGTTTCCAGTTAGTGCTCATCAGCGTGTTAACTCCCTTCCCTCCCGTCTTATCACTACATGCACAGACTCCTGGAAGTGTCTCCTCCTTGGTGTCCAAATGCTGGTCTTAGCCCCCATCTCTCTGAGACCATTTCTAAGTACTGAAGCTTATTAATAATCATAAGATATTTGGTCATATCGCCTACCATGACATCACCCATGATTTGAATTTTTTACCTAGTTACATGATAGGTTACAGTCTAGTTATTTACTTGGTATCTAGGTTCCCTGAATGATCCGTCTTGTATTTTGCCTCATATTCTTAATATTTCTATAAAGTTTACCTAATCTCTTGTTATTCTCTGGTGGTGTGATGTTTCAGTTGCTGTCATCTTTCACTCTTGCAACCCCCAGCTCTGTAGTCTGCCAGGGCTCCTCTGTCCATGGGATTTCCCAGGTAAGAATACTGAAATGGGTTGCTATTTCCTCTCTACGGGTCTTCCTGACCCAGGGATCGGACCTGGGTCTTATTCATTGCAGATGGGCTCTTTACCAACTGAGCCACCAGGGAAGTCCCTGTTATTCACTAAGCTCTTTTAAAACCTCAAATCAAAGAAAAATGTGGCTGGAAAGACATTCAGTCATCATCCCAGGTGTAATTTTGCTTTGCTCTAGTTACTGCGTATCTCTCCATAATGTTCCAAGGAGGAATGACTGTGGTCAACACCGGATTCCTTTTTTGGAAAATCCTCCCTCTTTGGAGGTAACTACATTCTTCATAGAATCACAGATTATTCTTGACCTGAGATTTTCTGAAAAACATGAGAAAAAAAATCATTCGTAAATATAGTATGCATATGTCTGATTTGAGAAAGAGATTTTTAATACCGCATTCAGTTTTTTTTCCTTTGTCATCAATCTGTTCAGATTATTTAATACTCATTTTGTCAGTTGGAATAAATTCTTTTTCTGTGAAGAATTTCCTTTACATTGACCTTCTTGAGAGTGGTGTTTCATGCTGTATCCCTCTATGACATTAGTGCTAAGTGGAGTGTCAAGCACAGAGCAAAAACACAGTTAAAGAGTGGTTGGAGGGAGGAGGGCAGAGATGATTAAAAGTAAAGTTTAAAGTCATCACTAACTCTTAGCTTATGTGTGTGTGTGTATATATATATATGTATATATAGCAAAATCACTAGAATTTGTCAGACACATTCTCTAGTGGGATATTTGTATTGTGGTTTATTTAACTATTGGGCATCAAATTTTGTCTCTCACTTTTGTTTTAATTTCTCAGTCTGTAGTTTCTTCAGAGTGAGCACCATGTCTTGTCTTCCCTTGTTATGTCTGAAATCATCTCATACAGTGCTTTGCACTCAATAAGCAATCACTTAATGAGGACTTCCCTGGTGGCTCAGACGGTAAAGCGTCTGTCTACAATGCAGGAGACTCGGGTTTGATCCCTGGGTTGGGAAGATCCCCTGGAGAATCCACTCCAGGACTATTGCCTGGAAAATCCCATGGACAGAGGAGCCTGGTCGGCTACAGCCCATGGGGTTGCAGAGAGTCGGACATGACTGAGTGACTTCACTTTAATGGTTTTGAAGTCATTATGATATTATGAGAAGACCATGGCTGTAGATCAAAAAAACTAGATTTGAATTTCATTTCTTCCTTCTACCAGCTCTCTGATCTTGGACTTATGCTCAATGTTTCAGCACTTCAGTTTCTTCATCCACTAAATGGAAAAATCATTCATATCGTGTTTGTTTGGGAGATTAAATAAGACATGCATGTGAAATGCCTTTCCTTGACAGATAACATTTGCAAAACACCTAAGCATTCAGTCAGTCTTGATTCTTTTCTCATCTTTATTTCATCCTTGTAAGAGAGGCATGGTGACAAGAATAATTATTACCTTACATGCTCTGTCTTTGGAGCTTCCCTGGTATCTCAGCTGGTAAAGAACCCACCTGCAGTGCAGGAGATCCCGGTTCAATTCCTGAGTTGGGAAGATCCACTGGAGAAGGGATAGGCTACCCACTCCAGTATTCTTGGGCTTCCCTGGTGGCTCAGCTAGTAAAGAATCAGCCTGCAATGCAGGAGACTAGATTTGATCCCTGGATTGGGAAGATCCCCTGGAGAAGAGAATTTTATGGACTGTATAGGCCGTGGGGTCACAAAGAGTCAGAAACGACTGGGTGAATTTCACTATGCTACCTCTTAAAATTAGATTTGACTGCGTTCAATGAAATAAATAATAGAAGCTTAGTCATGATAGAAATTTATTTCTCTTTGATAGTACACAAGCCCAGGCAGCAGGTCTTGGGCTTATTTGTGGATTCATTATGTCAGAAGCAAAAAAGGATCCTTTATCCAGGATGCTTCACAGTACCACATGGTTGCAAGAACTCTAGCCATTACATTGCTCTCCCAGCAGTAGGAAGGGGAATGATTTCTTTCAGTTGACTCAGCTACTGTAATGAGCCCTTTTGGAAACCCCACACAATACTTGCTCTTATATTTCTTTGGCTAGGGCATTGTCACATCCCCATATTTAGCTAGGGATGTCAGATATTTGATAAGAAACTAACAGTATCAAAAATATGTTTTATTTTCCCAAGTTTTATTTTGTATGCATGTCATTTTATCTATCTGCCTTTTATTTAATATCATCTATAGGATGAGAAATTTATTTCGTCTCTTTGGACATTCCAATTTGTTAGTGTGGCTGCTGGGAGTGTTATGTTGATAGGATTCTGGGATCTCATCTGGGCTGTGATGACTGTATTTTTTTGTATTTTATAGTTCAGAACTTAGTCCACAGTCTTCATTTGTGAGAAACACTGTGATTTTAAATGAAATTGGGATTCTCCCCCTCCTTTGCATTTTACTGTTTCTAAAGTAAAGACAATCCTCCATGAAACCTCAAATGGTTATAAACTTCAGAAGGACATGTTTTTTCTTTAAGGCAGCTTCAAGTTCCTGTTTATGTCCTGGCGCAGCAGTAATCAAGTTGTCTGTAGCACTGGCCCTTTTCTCTATGTAATGTAAACATGACTGACTGTGCTGATTTCACCGAAGAGAGTTGGCAGGCACCACCACCAAATCCCTTGTGGCTGGGGGTGGGGGTAGTGATTTATTGTCACTTATGTGTCAAGGATCCTGTCATGGAGGTAAAATGCCCCAGCCCAGGACGTTGGATTAGTTGTTGCTACTTCTCTTCTTTTGCTGTGTCTTTGCCATGTCATACTTGAAACACAGGTATTTGCATCTTACTAACTCCATATTGCATCATTAGAAAAAAAAACAAAGTCTTGTTTTCAGTTTTTGATAGCCCTGTTAGCAGATCTTTCTCACCTAATTGTGTTCATCTAAGCAGTAAAATGTGCTAAACCTCACAGTGTTAACATATGTCCACTTGGTTTACTGCCAATGGCCAGAGCGCGATCCTTCGGTAAATAAAGAGGACCTTTTTCGCTGGATTCTCTAGTTAATTTGTGCATAAGGAGAATCTTTTTGGGAAACTTTCTTGGTTTTTGTAAGATCACGTTAGCAGCTTGCCCTGTGATCCTTAGTGGGTAGGCCAGTGGTTCTCGAACATAGAAGAGGGTACATTTGGCAATGTCTGTAGACAAGTTTTGATTGTCATAATTGGGGATGGTGTGGAGTAGGGGGTCAGGAGAGGTGCTACTGGCATCTGATGGGTACATGCCAGAAGATGGTAAACATCCCACAAAGCTCTCACACACAGAAAGAACCAGCCCCAGTTATCAGTCGTGCTGAGGGTGAGAACCCTGGTATATATAGACAGTTCACCCAGTAATTGATGCATTGGTGAGGATTAAAATTTTGTATCACTTTATTAAGTCTTTGGAATACATCTTTCTTTCCCCAAAGGTCTAGTTAAAATGTAAGTACATTTAGAGTAACTGCTAAGTGCCTTTGTAACTGTAAATTATTTGAGATAGATTTGTCTGTTTCAGTGATAGATTTTTATCTGTGTGTTATAACTATCAAATCATAGCTCTTGAAGTATGGACTTGCCTTTTTCATTTTGCTGTTGTAATAATATCTTCACAGAGATATTTTTAGCAGTTCCCAAAAGTAGTTAATTACCAAAAGATAAACAAGTTCTCATAACCCACTCAAGTTCAAATCCATCTCAGGCTTGGAAACATTATAGGTGAGGGAAGAGAGGTGATTTCAGAGACCAGATGTTTCAAGGCAGTAATTATACAAAAGATGTAACAATACATTTTTTGATCTGCTAGGATTTACGTCTCCTTTGGTGTGATCTCAATCAGTGATTCTCAGCCCTCACTGCACATTAGAATCACCTGGGGAGCTTTTAAAACTTCTCCTCTCTGGACCCCCACCCGCTGGAAATTCTAATTTAATTGTTCTGGGATAGGACCTGGACATAAGTATTTTTTAAAAGCTCTCTTGGTGATTCTAAAGTGCAGCTAAGGTTGAGAACCACTGATCTAGACATATTGGATTCTCTGCATGAGTAAGGGAGCTAATTCTTCTGTTCAGTGTTTAGTGAATGTCATGATGGATGCTAGGAACTTTGCACTGTTTGAAGGAAAGACCAGACATATCCTAGTTCTTATATCTGTTTTTCCAGCTCTAACCTTTAGTAGTTACTCATTTCTTCGTAGAAGTTTGTGCTTTTAAGTAAATCAGTAAATAAATTAGCAATTTCAGAAAATAAAAACTACTTGAGAAACTAAAGAGATGTAGTTTTATGAATGTATGATGCTTCCTTGCCCTGTTACAAAGAATTTTTAAAGTACAAAATAGAGCAACCATCATAGAAAAAAGAATTATGCTCTTTTTCTCTCCAGGAAGCCTTTTCTGGTAATTATGGCCAACCCATGCCACAATGTTGACGTCCACTTTAAAAGAAAATGCACTTACTCCTCACTTTTACAGAGGCGTGTTCAGTGTACCTGTTGAGTATACAACAATTATAGATCTATTTGGTTAATTGCATTTTTTTAAAGCTATTTACTTTTCAAGTGGTTCAGATTAAATAATAAAAGCATGAAAAAAATTCTGGTGATTTTATGTTGTTGCATTTATAACTGTAAATGTAAATAGCATTTTTTGCATTCAAATCTTGGTTAATTAGTCATTAGTTTTTCAACTATAGTTAGAAACATTAAGGTATGGCTGAGGTAGACATAGAGTTTTGTACTTTAACTTCAAGCAAACATATGACTCCTTTGGAGTTAAGCACCAAGCTTTTTCTTTCCTTACTTTCTTTCAATTGTCAAGTGACCCACAAGAATTGCCCTCTTTAGTAGCCCGTTATGAAGGCAGCAGTTGTCCCAGTCTTAGCACCTGTTCTGTTAGTACACCGCCTTTCTCTATGTTTTCCCTGTGCTCTCACCCTGGGCCAGTTCTGCTCAGTGTGGTTCAAGAACTGGCTGAATCATGAACTGTTTGTAACTGATCCAAGAAAAATGGTGAGTAAATGTACAGAAGCCTTTATGACATTTTGACATTGCCATGACATTTTGATTGTATTTTATGAAAATACCAACCTGCGGTCGGTGAGAGGGGAAAACAGCCTGGTCCTTGACTGCAGGTAATTTGAGAAGCACTATCTAGATGGTTCATAATTCCTTCTCACCCTTTAGCTGTTAAAGTGTTACTTTCCCAAGATGGCTTCTCTGACTGCTCAGACGCAAGTCAGATCCTCCCTTCATCATAGTTGCAGTTTTCTATCTGCTTGTGGGACAGTTTTGTTGATAGCTGTTCCCCCTAGTAGAAAAGCTCCACAAGGCATAGGCTGTTTCTGTGTTTACCCATCATTACATTTCCAGTGCTGGGCATGTTAGAGACACATAACAAATATGCTAATAAATGATCATTTCCATATTCTCACCCCTGGAACCCTGGGTGGTTCCTTTCCTTCCTTAGCTTGTGGGAACTCTTACTTCTGGTCCCACCTCTCACGTGTAGCCCAGGCTAGCTGCATTAAAAGAGAAACTAGAGATGGACACAGAGACTATTCCTGCCTTTAGACACTCACTGAGTTTTGTAGGTCTCCCTGTATCTCCAAATCAGGTTAGAAGCGTTTTCTTGTTCTAATGATTGAATATCATTTGCCACTGCCTGTCTTGGAAAACTACCAAAACTTTAGTATAATTTAAAAGAACTTTTAATTATGAGAAAAGTGAAGTTAAGGCTACATTGTTTAGCTCCCATCAGTGAAATGATCAGTTAGATTTTTAATTTAGCCTGATGTTTCAAAAGATGACCAACAATTTGTTCTCACCCTGAGAGTTGACAAGGGACCAGTAGAATCCTTTGCATTTCACACTGTGAGTTGGTATCATTTTAATGTTAATTAAGAAACAAATCTTCTTAAAGCAGGATTCTTGATGGTCTGCAGACTTCAGTAGAAGTTGAAAGAAAATTTGGAATTTAAGATCCAACTGGATACCAAATTCACAGCCAAAAAAAAAAAAGCGCAGGACGTTATGATCACACCATAGATAACTAGTTTGTTGGGTTCCATTGTTTCCCTCAGTCCAGACTGATCTTGTTTTTTGGTGGATGTCATACAGATGGAGCATCGACATCGGAAGAAAGATACCCCAGTGCAGGCCAGCAGTCACCACCTCTTTGTGCAGATGAAGAGTCTCATGTGTTCCAACCTGGGAGAGGAGCTTGAGGTCGTCTTTTCACTGTTTGACAGTAAAGAGAATCGGCCGATCAGGTAAATGCATGTGGACGTATGATTTGAATTTCTTAATGGTGGAGTGGTGGGTGTTTGCAACTGGCAAACTTTGGGATGTGTACCTTGTACACTTTTACTCAGTCAGCCTATTTTCTCATCTTTAGAACTTTATGAATTTCTAAGCTGCCTACCTTCTAGAGGTTTCCCTGAAAATTAAATGAGATGAAGCATGAAAGGGTTTGTTTTGAAAAACTCAAAAAGGGCATAGAACCATAATTATTATTAAATAAAAATATGTCATTGATAGCAGGTCTGTTATTTGTTTGAGTTGTTTTATGTTGATAATGCAAAAAAGACATAATGTCTCTAAACCCTGAAGTTCATTTGCATCTCAAGGTCAATACATTGTATTTTTTCAAATTTTCAGTAAACAGTTAAATTATTCTTACCCTGATCACATCAAAAGATATTGAGGAAAAACTAAATACTTGGAAACCTTTCCAGTAGAGTTTCAGAGGTAGGAAGTAATAAATAGTTTTCACATACATTTTTTTCTTTCTCTGTCTTACCTGTTGTAGTTCTCTTATGGCAAGTTTTCAGTATTTAAGAAAAACTTACAATGGATGTTTTGGTTGTTAGCCAGAAGTCTCAACCTTTTTTGAAACTTCTTTATGTGTAAAAATTTTTTAATCTTAAAGTTGAGCACAGTCCACATCATCTTTTACATGAAAAAATTTTAATTTGAAATTAGAATCAAAATTATACCACAAATCACACATAATGATCCAACTGTACCCCACTTTAAAAAATAATACTTACTAAAATAAGTGTTGACAGTTTTAGGCAACAATGAGCTGCATGTTATTTTATAAACACGAACTAATCCTGGAGTATTTCTTTTCTGGTAAAAAGAAAAATTTTTTTTTTTTTTTTTTTTTTTAAGGAAATCTGTGTGAAGTTTATTTTTAATGCATTTATAGCCATAAAATCATTGAATTAGCTTATTCATTGCCTGCTAGAAAGTATACTTTCTACTTCCTGACAGTGAACTGTGTCCATATAGTTTAAAGGTGTTGGTTTATACAGCAAGTGCAAGATTTATGAGGTGTGGAAGTAATGATGGGGATACAGTTTCAAATCTATTTATACACTGTTGCAGGAAATGAGTCAGTGAGTTAAAAGACCCTTTCCCCTTCCCAAATCAACACCACTAAAAAGGGAAGATAAGGGCCTGAAAAAAGGATCCACATTACAGGTTAGCACTGACTTTAGAGGTGTGAAAGATTCCTTAGAGATAATACCTGCTTACGCATTGAAGTGTATTAGAAAGCTTGGTTTCCAGGTGGTGTAATTTAACTGATGGCTTCGTAACATTGTCTGTGTCACGTATGGTCTCTAAAATATTTAATGAACTGTGTGGAATGTAAAATGGAGAAAGGAGATCACGCTTTTGCTCATTCCTGTTCAGCTAAAGTTTTTGAGAAATATATATTCCCCTTTGCCAGTAATTTTCAAATGGCATTGACAGAAGATTAATATTAGCATTGACAGAAGATCTAATATTAATTAGATTAATATTAATATTAGTTTTATCTTGTTATAAACATTTTGAGATTTCTGAAACGTTCCTTCAGGCCTTGATTGACAGAGTTCCTCCTCTTTTATTCCTGTTTACTTGGTGAAAGTAGGAAAAAAACCTGGATGCAGAATTTCCAAAATACTGTTTCAACAGTTCCTAGGTTCCGCCCAGGAGCTGGGCCTGTGATGTAATTGGGCTATATCTGTGCCTGACTCCCTCCTCCACCCTCCAGGCTTCCTTTCTCTCCATCTTACCCCTTCCTCCCTCTACCCCTCCGCTTCTGCTTCGTCTCTCTCTCTAGTCTCCATTTCCCTCTGTGGCACACCTGATATAGAATAACCCTAGGAGAAATCAAGCCTGAATCTCTCTCCCCTGCTTCCACTTGATGAGTTTGGCCATGGGCTCTCAGCTCCCAAACTCATCATCTCTATGAAGTTGATTGACAAAAGAATGAGGAAGAATGAAAATACGTAATTACTAGGTGTTTGGAAGGATCTCAGATTTCTTTTCTTAACTTTCTGAGGTTTCAGATGGTGGTGATGATTCTTTTAGGGAGTGTTCAAAACCTTGCTATGAGTAGCTTGGTTCATACTTATCTTTTGAAGAGACCCTGGCATGCACAGATCTGAGGACAGGCTTGATTCTTGTCTCTGCAGTTGAATGCTGCTGCCCTGATCCTTTAACTTAACCTCTTAAGTTAACTTAAGCTCTTCATCTTGAAACTGGTGACAAGTCTTGTTTCCTTCATTGCTCCTGGCAGAGCTGAGCATTGCAAATTGTTGCATCTTCTCAGGAAAAGGTAGTATAAAGCCAAAATATGATATTTGAGGCATTGTTGTATTTCTTCTTATACCCAACAGCGAATTGAGTGTGAGATGTGTGGATTATTTTTTTCTCATTAGCAGTTTTTCTCCTTTCAGTATAACAGTATATTTTTTTCATTTCTTGATTTGCATACATACAGAGATTATAACTGCTTCTCACCTCCTTGAGTTGCATCTGCAGGTTTACCACATGGCAGGCCATAAGGTAAACTCTCCAGTGTGCTCTGGCATGTAATCTTAGAAACAATGAAGTAAATAACATCACTATCACCTGTAACAGATGAGGTTTAGAGAGAGAAAGTAATGGATGTGTGAGTATTTTAAGATTAACTCATATTTTTTTTTAAAGCTTCTTACTTTCAAAAATTTCAGATGTATTAAAAAGTAGAATAGTGTCATAAAGCTTCATAGACCCATCACCAGTGACAACAGTGATCAACTCAGGGCTGATCTTCAACCGCATATCTTTCCAGTCCTCCTCTTTGCTCCCAGCTTCAGTTCAGTTCAGTTCAGTCGCTCAGTTGTGTCCAACTCTTTGCGACCCCATGAATCGCAGCATGCCAGGCCTCCCTGTCCATCACCAGCTCCCGGAGTTCACTCAGACTCACGTGCATTGAGTCCGTGATGCCATCCAGCTATCTCATCCTCGGTCATCCCCTTCTCCTCCTGCCCCCAATCCCTGCCAGCCTCAGGGTCTTTTCCAATGAGTCAACTCTTCACATGAGGTGGCCAAAGTACTGGAGTTTCAGCTTTAGCATCATTCCTTCCAAAGAAATCCCAGGGCTGATCTCCTTCAGAATGGACTGGTTGGATCTCCTTGCAGTCCAAGGGACTCTCAAGAGTCTTCTCCAGCACCACAGTTCAAACGCATCAATTCTTCAGCACTCAGCCTTCTTCA
>SJXQ01005957.1:0-12203 GCA_006408695.1 Aepyceros melampus | reverse complement strand
GGGAAACAGTAGAAACAGTGTCAGACTTTGTTGTTTTGGGCTCCAAAATCACTGCAGATGGTGACTGCAGCCATGAAATTAAAAGACGCTTACTCCTTGGAAGAAAAGTTATGACCAACCTAGATAGTATATTCAAAAGCAGAGACATTACTTTGCCGACTAAGGTCTGTCTAGTCAAGGCTATGGTTTTTCCTGTGGTCATGTATGGATGTGAGAGTTGGACTGTGAAGAAGGCTGAGCGCCGAAGAATTGATGCTTTTGAACTGTGGTGTTGGAGAAGACTCTTGAGAGTCCCTTGGACTGCAAGGAGATCCAACCAGTCCATTCTGAAGGAGATCAACCTTAGGATTTCTTTGGAAGGAATGATGCTAAAGCTGAAGCTCCAGTACTTTGGCCACCTCATGTGAAGAGCTGACTCATTGGAAAAGACCCTGATGCTGGGAGGGATTGAGGGCAGGAGGAGAAGGGGACGACCAAGGATGAGATGGCTGGAGGGCATCACGGACTCAATGGATGTGAGTCTGAGTGAACTCTGGGAGTTGGTGATGGACAGGGAGGCCTGGTGTGCTGCGATTCATGGGGTCACAAAGAGTCGGACATGACTGAGCAACTGAACTGAACTGAACTGATCGCTGAGGAAAGCTTTCTTATCTCTTCTTGCTATTCTTTGGAACTATGCATTCAGATGCTTATTTCTTTCCTTTCCAGGATGGTCTTGATCCCTGTCTCCTGTACAAGGTCAAGAACTTCTGTCCATAGTTCATCAGGCATTCTATCAGATCTAGTCCCTTAAATCTATTTCTCACTTCCACTGTATAATCATCAGGGATTTGATTTAGGTCATACCTGAATGGTCTAGTGGTTTTCCCTACATTATTCAATTTTAGTCTGAATTTGGCAATAAGGAGCTCATGGTCTGAGCCACAGTCAGCTCCCAGTCTTGTTTTTGCTAACTGTATAGATCTTCTCCATCTTTAGTTGCAAAGAATATAATCAATCTGATTTCAGTATTGACCACCTGGTGATGTCCATGTGTAGAGCTTCTCTTGTGTTTTTGGAAGAGGGTGTTTGCTGTGGCCAGTGCATTCTCTTGGCAAAACTCTATTAGCCTTTGCCCTGCTTCATTCTGTATTCCAAGGCAAATTTTCCTGTTACCCCGGGTGTTTTTTGACTTCCTACTTTTGCATTCCAGTCCCCTATAATGAAAAGGACATCTTTTGGGGTGTTAGTTCTAAAAGGTCTTGTAGGTCTTCATAGAACCATTCAACTTCAGCTTCTTCAGCATTACTGGTTCGGACATAGGCTTGGATTACTGTGATATTGAATGGTTTCCCTTGGAAAAGAACAGAGATCATTCTGTCGTTTTTGAGATTGCATCCAAGTATTCCATTTCAGACTCTTTTGTTAACCATGATGGCTACTCCATTTCTTCTCAGGGATTCCTGCCCACAGTAGTAGATATAATGGTCATCTGAGTTAAATTCACCCCTTCCAGTCCATTTTAGTTCACTGATTCCTAGAATGTTGGCATTCACTCTTGCCATCTCCTGTTTGACCACTTCCAATTTGCCTTGATTCATGGACCTAACATTCCAGGTTCCTATGCAATATTGCTCTTTATAGCATCAGGCCTTGCTTCTATCACCAGTGACATCTACAGCTGGGTATTATTTTTGCTTTGGCTCCATCGCTTCATTCTTTCTGGAGTTATTTCTCCACTGATCTCCAGTAGCATATAGGGCATTTACCAACCCGGGGAGTTCCTCTTTCAGTATCCTATCATTCTGCCTTTTCATACTGTTTGTGGGGTTCTCAAGGCAAGAATACTGAAGTGGTTTGCCATTCCCTTCTCCAGTGGACCACATACCATCAGATCCCTCCACCATGACCCATCAGTCTTAGGTGTCCCCACACGGCATGGTTTAGTTTCATTGAGTTAGACAAGACTGTGGTCCAGCAGACTGATTAGAGTAATTAAAGTGAATCAGTAATTTAAAGGACTCCCAGTAATCAAAAATCCATGAGCAGACATCTTCATAGGTGAATTTTACCAAACACTTAAGAAGAATTAATGTCTAACTTTGTCAAACTATTTCAAAAAACTGAAGAGGAAATAACACTTCTGAACTAATTCTTGGAAGCTTGCATGACTCTGATACCAAAACCAGACAAAAACTTAAAAAAAAAAAAAAAAGGAAGAAAGAAGGAAGGAAAGAAAATTAAGAGCCAATATCACTGAAGAACATAGATGCAAATATTCTCAACAAAATATTAGCAAACTGGTTTTAATAATACATAAAAAAAATCATATACCATAGTCAAGTGGGATTTACCCCAACAGTGCAAGGACAGTTTAATATCCACAATTTATTAAATGTGATCTACAACATTAATAAATTGAAAATTAAAACTCATGTAATTATCTTAATAGGTGCAGAAAACAGACCCGACAAAATTGAACATCCACTTGTGATAAAAACTCTCAACAAAGTGAGTATAGAAGGAATATACTTGGACATAATAAAGACCATATATGGCAAACCTATGACTGATATCACACTCAGGAAAACCTGAAAGCTACTTCCCTACAATCAAACAGTAGTGAAGGATGCTCAGTGTTGTTGTTTTTATTCAGTAGAGTAGTGGAAGTCCTTGCCATAGCAAGTAAAGAAGAAAAAGAGATAGAAGCCATTAAAATTGGAAAGGAGGGAGTAAAAATGTAATTATTTGTAGATGATATGACACTATACATAGAAAATCCCAAGATTATACCAAAAACTTTTAGAACTGAAAAATGAATTCAGAAAAAAAATTAGGATACAAAATCAATATACAAAAAACAGTGGCATTTCTATACACTAATAACAAATGATAAGAAAGAAAAATGAGAAAATAATCTCATTTATAATTATTTCAAAAAACAATAAATTTAGGAATGAGTTTAACCAAGAAGCTCTGTACTTTAAAACTATAAGTCACTGATGAAATAAATTGAAGACAATAGAAATATATGGAAAGATTTACCATGTTCATGAACTGAAAGAATTAATATGGTTAAAATGCCCAGGCTAAAAGAAAAAAAAAAAGTCCAGGCTACCCAAAGCAATATACAGATCAATGCAATCCTTATCAAAATACTGATAGGATTTTTCACAGA
This sequence comes from Aepyceros melampus, assembly GCA_006408695.1. Lineage (NCBI taxonomy): Eukaryota > Metazoa > Chordata > Mammalia > Artiodactyla > Bovidae > Aepyceros > Aepyceros melampus. The sequence continues at coordinate 9,046 of SJXQ01005957.1, read as the reverse complement.
ACTGGAACAAATAATCACAAAGTTTTTGTGGAACCATGAAAGATCCTGAATAGTCAGTGCAATCTTGAAAATGAAGAACCAACCTAGAGGCATTATGCTCCCTGATTTCACACTATGTTACAAAATCACAGTCATCAAAATCATATAGTACTGGCACAAAAACAGACACACAGGTCATCTGAACACAAGAGAGGTCCCAGAAATAAACCCATGCTTATACGGTTAAGTGTGCTCAGTCATTCAGTCACATCCAACTCTCTACAATCCCACTGACTATAGCCCACCAGGCTCCACTGTCCATGAAATATCCCAGACAAGAATACTGGAGTGGGTTGCCTTCTCCAGAGGATCTTCCCAGCCCAAGGATTGAACCCAAATCCCTTACATCTCCTGCACTGGCAGGTAGATTCTTTACTATTGCAGCACCAGGGAATAACTCTACATCAAAAGAGGCAAGAATATACAGTGAGGGAAGGACAGCTTCTTAACTAAATGCTGTGGAGAAAACTGGACAGTCACATGCAAAAGAATAAATCTGTATCAGTAGCTTATGCCATGTACAAAAACACACCTGGATTAATGAGTTAAATGTGAGATGTGAAACACTATAACTCCTAGAAGAAAGCACAGGCAGTCAGTTCTTTGATATCAGTCATAGCAATATTTTGGGGGATATATCTCCCCAAGCAAAGGCAACAAAAGCAAAAGTAAACAAATGAAATAACATCAAACTAAAAATGTTTTCCACAGTGAAGGAATCTATCAACAAAGTGAAAAGGGAACTGACTGAATAAAAGAACATATTTGCAAATTACATATCTGATGAGTTTAATACAAGTTCATTTAAAAAAAAATCAGATTAAAAACTGGATAAGGGACCTAAACCTGACATTTTCCCAAAAGAAGACAGACAGATCACTATAAGCACATTAAAAAAAAAAAAAATGCTAACACCGTAAATCACCAGGAAGATGAAAATAAAAATCTCAGTGAGATACCACTTCATCTGCCAGAATGGCTATTATCAAAAAGACAAAAAAATAAGTGTTGGTGAAGATATGGAATAAAAGGAACTCTTGTTTCTTCTTCACTGTTGGCGGGAATGTAAATTATTGCAATTGCTATGGAAAGCAGTGTGGAGCCTCCTAAAAGATTAAAAATAGAACTACTACACAATTTAGCCATTTCACTTCTGGGTATTTACATGATAATGAAAAGAATATTTTTTAAAAATATATGTAATTTCAGTACTGTTTACAAGAGCTAAGATCCAGAAACATTCTAAATGTCCATCAGAAAAAATTAATAGACAAAATAGAAGTTATATTACTCAGTATTAGTAATATTTCATGGCTCAATAGAAGCAATATTGTTCAGCCATAAAAAGTAGAAATTGTGCCTTTGCATCAACATTAATGGACCTAGAAGGTATTATGTGAAGGAAAATAAACCAGATATAAAACAGTAAATACTTAGGATTTCATTGGAATCTAAAAAGCAAAACATATAAAGAAACAAAACAAAAACAGACTCAAAAATACAGAAAACAAACAGTTGCTGCTGGTGAAGAAAGAAATTGGAGAAATAGGTAAGGGGACTTAAGAGACACAAACTTCTGGTCATATAATAAGAGTCACAGGGATATTATATACTAAATATGGAATATAATCAATAATACTGTAATTGGTAGCAGATGGTAACTAGATCTATTGCGGTGATAATCTCATAATGTATATAAATGTCAAATCACTATGTTGTACCCAAAAACTAATATTACATTGTATGTCAATTATTCTTCAATAGGAAAACAATTTAAAAAGCAAAATACATAAACCACTAAGCTAATACAACTTAAAGAAGAAATATACATATTTCCAGTTTTAGTGGAAGACTTCAACATCCCTCTCAGGAACTGAGAAATAGAAAATCAGCATGTATTTTATAGTCACTTTGGGATGTGGTATGTGTTGTCTGACACAAAATTGAGGTAAGGAAGAACGCCATTTTAGCAACCTGAGAAATATACATTTGTATAATTATATGTGCATGTAAATGTCTATATGTAGATAGGAAGATAAAAAAATAAGGGAAGAAAGGGAAAGATAAAAAGACATTAAAAAGGAAAAAATAAAATAAATACTTATAAACTACTAAAACAGGACTTCCCTGGTGACACAGACATTAAAATATCTGCCTGCAATGCAGGAGACCTGGATTCAATCCCTGTGTAAGATATCCTAGGAAGGGAATGGCTACCCACTCCCAGTACTATTGCCTAGAAAATTCCATACACAGAGGAGACTGACAAATACAGCCTATAGTGTCCCAAAGACTGAGACATGACTGAGTAACTAAGCACACACAGAATTACTAAAACAAGTATGTGAGCTCGTTCAGTCATGTCTGACTCTTTGCGACCCCATGGACTGTAGCCCACCAGGCTCTCCCATCCATGGGATTCTCCAGGCAAGAATAGTGGAGTGGGTTGCCATTTCCTTCTCCAGGGGAACTTCCCAACCCAGGGATCCTGAACCAGGAATCAAACCTGGGTCTCCCATATTGCAGGTAGGCGCTTTAGTCTCTGAGCCACCGGGGAATAGGGACAGTGATAAAATATTTAGTCCATTACTTATTAATCTTTGTATTAGTTAAACATTTTATGTTAATCATACAGTTGTATAGATTGTGATAGAAAAGTAATGCTATTTTCCTTCTGAAAAATATGACTGTTATCTTCTGATGATATTAAATTTGATAAGACCGAAGGGGTGTTCAGAAGATGGCAGAGGAATAGGATGGGGAGACCATTTTCTCTCCCACAAATTCATCAAAAAAACATTTAAACGCTGAGTTAATTCCACAAAACAACTTCTGAATGCTGGCAGAGGACATCAGGTACCCAGAAAAGCAGCCCATTGTCTTCGAAAGGAGATAAGAAAAAATATAAAAGACAAAAAGAGAAACAAAAGAGGTAGGGATGGAGCTCCATCCCAGAAGGGAGTCTTAAAAATAGAGAAGTTTTCAAACACCAGGAAACACTCTCACTGCTGAGTCCGTGGTGAGCCTTGGAAACACAGAGGGCAACATAACAGGGAGGAAAAATAAATAAATAATTAAAACCCACAGATTACAAACCCAATGGTAACTCCCCCAGCGGAGAAACAGCGCACACGCCTGCATCTGCCACTAGCAAGCGGGGGCTGGGCAGGGAGGTGCGGGCTGCATTGCTTAGAGTAAGGAAGAGCCTGAATGCCCTGAGGGCAATCTGAGGGAACTAGTATGGGCTAGCAAACCAGACTGTGGGATAGCTACCCCGCGAAAAGCCCTAACCTAAGACACCACCAGGCCCACACACAGAACAAAGGACTGAACAGAGATAGCCGGCTGCAAACCATCCCCCTCCGGTGACAGGCAGCCAGAGCCGGAAGGGGGCAATCGCAGCCCAAGAGAGACATTATCTACCAAACTGCAAGCAGGCTTCTTTGCTAACTAAGACTTCTTGGGGTTCTGGACGGTCAACATCCGCCTGAGAAGGTGCGCTGGTTGTACACCCAGAAAACTGAGCAGCAGGGATCGGGGAGGAGACAGTTGCAGAGACCGCGCTCGCCAAACACCTCATCACCGGAGCTGCTCGGACCTGGGAAGGTCACAAAACGTAGGCCCAACCGAGTCTGCCCCTCTGAGGACTACCCAAGTGCCTGAACCTGCGCAGCTTAGACCAGGGAGATGCATGCAGCCCAGGGCTGGCCTCAGACAGTTCCTGGGGGAGCAACCTAGATCCTCAGAAGTGTGGGCAGGAGGGCACACGCGCCGTGAGCGGGGGCAGGCCCAGTGTGGCTGACACACTGCGAGCACACACCAGTGTTATTTGTTTGCAGCATCCCTCCCTCCCCACAGCGGGAATGAACAAGTGAGCCTAAAAAAAGTGTCCACCACCGCCCCCCTTGTGTCAGGGCAGAAATGAGACACTGAAGAGACCAGCAAACAGAAGAAGCTAAAACAAAGGGAACTGCCTGGAAGTGACACGTGCAATAGATTAAAACACTGTAGTTAGTACCGACTACATTGGAAGGGGCCTATAGATCTAGAGAAATATAAGCCAGACCAAGGAACTATCCGAAAATGAACTGACCCCACACTGCCCACAACAACACCAGAGAAAGTCCTATAAATATTTTTACTATTTTTACAATAATTTTTTTAATTTTTAAGTTCTCTAATACTCCTTTAATTTTCATTTTTATAACCTACTATTACTTTGCAAAAAAAACCCCTATTTTTTAAAGTAAACTTCATATATATATATAATTTTTGTGACTTTTTTTTCTTTTCCTTTTTTTTCCCCTTCTTTTCTTTAATATTGCATTTTTGAAAAGCCAACCTCTACTCTAGATTTTTAATTTTTGCTTTTTGGTATTTGTTATCAATTTGTACTTTTAAGAACTCAGTCTTCAGTACCCATTTTTACTTGGGAACGAGATTACTGGCTTGACTGCTCTCTCCCACTTTGGACTCTCCTTTTTCTCCACCAGGTCGCCTCTGTCTCCTCTCTCCCCCTTCTCTTCTGTACCCAACTCTGTGAATCTCTGTGTGTTCCAGATGATGGAGAACACTTAGGAAACTGATTACTGGCTGGATCTGTCTCTCTCCTTTTGATTTCCCCCTTTTACCCTCCTGGATGCTTCTATCTCCTTCCTCCTTGTTCTCTTCGCTGTATAACTCCATGAACATCTCTGACAGTCCAGACTGTGGAGCACACATAAGGAAGTGATTACTTCCTCTTTTGATTCCACCTCATCTTATTTGGTTCACCTCTAACCTCCTCCTCCCTTTTCTCTTCTCCATGTAACCTGTGAATCTCTCTGGGTGTCCCTCACTGTGGAGAAACTTTTCATCTTTAACCTAGATGTTTTATCAATGGTGCTGTATAGAAGAAGTCTTGAGACTATTGTAAAAATAAGACTGAAAGCCAGAAGCAAGAGGCTTAAGTCCAAATTCTGAGAACACCAGAAAACTCCTGACTCCATGGAACATTAACAACAGGAGCTCATCAAACAACTCCATACCTACACTGAAACCAAGCACCACCCAAAGGCCAACAAGTTCCAGAGCAAGACATACCATGCAAATTCTCCAGCAACACAGGAACAAAGCCCTGAGCTTCAATATAAAGGCTGCCCAAAGTTACTCAAAACACATTGACATCTCATAACTCATTACTGGACACTTCGTTGCACTCTAGAGAGAAGAAATCAGTTCCACCCACCAGAACACCGACACAAGCTTCCCTAACCAAGAAACCTGGACAAGCCACCGATACAACCCCACACAGCGAGGACACTCCACAATAAAGAGAACTCCACAAACTGCCAGAATACAGAAAGGCCACCTCAAATGCAGCAATATAAACAAGATGAAGAGACAGATGAATACCCAGCAGGTAAAGGAACAGGAGAAATGCCCACCAAGCCAAACAAAAGAGGAAGAGATAGGGAATCTACCAAAGAATTCCAAATAATGATAGTGAAAATGATCCAAAATCTTGAAATCAAAATGGAATCACAGATAAATAGCCTGGAGACGAGGATTGAGAAGATGCAAGAAAGGTTTAACAAGGACCTAGAAGAAATAAAAAAGAGTCAATATATAATGAATAATGCAATAAATGAGATCAAAAACACTCTGGAGGCAACAAATAGTAGAAAAATGGAGGCAGAAGATAGGATTACTGAAATAGACGATAGAATGGTAGAAATAAATGAATCAGAGAGGAAAAAAGAAAAACAAATTGAAAGAAATGAGGGCAATCTCAGAGACCTCCAGGACAATATGAAACGCCCAAACATTCAAATCATAGGAGTCCCAGAAGAAGAAGACAAAAAGAAAGACTATGACAAAATACTTGAGAAGATAATAGTTGAAAACTTCCCTAAAATGGGGAAGGAAATAATCACCCAAGTCCAAGAAACCCAGAGAGTCCCAAACAGGATGAACCCAAGGTGAAACACCCAAGACACATATTAATCAAATTAACAAAGATCAAACAAAAAGAACAAATATAAAAGCAGCAAGGGAAAAACAAGAAAAAACACATAAGGGGATTCCCATAAGGATAACAGTTGATTTTTCAATAGAAACTCTTCAGGTCAGGAGGGAATGGCAAGACATACTTAAAGTGATGAAAGAAAATACAGCCAAGATTACTGTACCCAGCAAGAATCGCATTCAAATGTGAAGGAGAAATTAAAAGCTTTACACACAAGCAAAAGCTGACAGAATTAAGCACTACCAAACCAGCTCTCCAATGAATGCTAAAGGATAATCTCTAGACAGGAAATGCAGAAAGGGTGTATAAACCCAAACCCAAAACAATAAAGTAAATGGCAACAGGATCATACTTATCAATAATTACCTTAAATGTAAATGGGTTTAATGCCCCAACCAAAAGACAGAGACTGGCTGAATGGATACAAAAACAAGGGCTCTATATATGTTGTCTACAAGAGAACCATCTCAAAACAGGGGACACATACAGACTGACAGTGAAGGGCTGGAAGAAAATATTCCATGAAAATAGACACCAAAAGAAAGCAGGAATAGCAATACTCAAATCAGATAAAATAGACTTTAAAACAAAGGCTGTGAAAAGCGACAAAGAAGGCCACTACATAATGATCAAAGGATCAATCCAAGAAGAAGATATAACAATTATAAATATATATGCACCCAACATAGGAACACTGCAATATGTAACACAAATGCTAACAAATATGAAAGGGGAAATTAACAATAACACAATAATAATGGGACATTTTAATACCCCACTCACACCTATGGATAGATCAACTAAAGAGAAAATTAACAAGGAAACACAAACTTTAAATGATATAATAGACCAATTAGACCCAATTGATATCTATAGGACATTTCACCCTAAAATAATGAATTTCACCTTTTTCTCAAGTGCAGATGGAACATTCTCCAGGACAGATTACATCCTGGGCCATAAATCTCACCTTAGTAAATTCAAAAACACTGAAATCATTCCGACCATCTTTTCTGACCACAACGCAGTAAGATTGATCTCAATTACAGGAGAAAAACTATTAAAAATTCCAACATAAGGAGGCTGAACAACACGCTGCTGAATAACAAACAGATCACAGAAGAAATCAAAAAAGAGATAAAAATATGCATAGAAATGAATGAAAATGAAAACATAACAACCCAAAACCTGTGGGACACTGTAAAAGCAGTGCTAAGGGGAAAGTTAATAGCAATACAGGCATACCTCAAGAAACAAGAAAAAAATCAAATAAATAACCTAAGTCTATACCTAAAACAACTATAAAAAGAAGAAATAAAGAACCTTAGGGTTAGCAGAAAAAGAAATCTTAAAAATTAGGTCAGAATTAAATGCAAAAGAAACAATGAGACCATAGCAAAAATCAACAAAGCCAAAAGCTGGTTCTTTGAAAGGATAAATAAAATTGATAAACCATTATCCAGAATCATCAAGAAACAAAGGGAGAAAAATCAAATCAATAAAATTAGAAATGAAAATGGAAGATCACAACAGACAACACAAAAATACAAAGGATCATAAGAGACTACTATCAGCAATTATATGCCAACAAAATGGACAACGTGGAAGAAATGGACAAATTCTTAGAAAAGTACAACTTTCCAAAAAACTGAACCAGGAAGAAATAGAAAATCTTAACAGACCCATCACAAGCACAGAAATTGAAAGTGTAATCAGAAACCTCCCAAAAAACAAAAGCCCAGGTCCAGACGGCTTCACAGCTAAATTCTACCAAAAATTTAGAGAAGAGCTAACACCTGTCCTATTCAAACTCTTCCAGAAAACTGCAGAGGAAGGTAAACTTCCAAACTCATTCTATGAGGCCACCATCACCCTAATACCACACCTGACAAAGATGCCGCAAAAAATGAAAACTACAGGCCAATATCACTGATGAACATAGATGCAAAAATCCTTAACGAAATTCTAGCAATTAGAATCCAACAACACATTAAAAAGATCATACACCATGGCCAAGTGGGCTTTATCCTAGGGATGCAAGGATTCTTCAATATCCGAAATCAATCAATGTAATACACCACATTAACAAATTGAAAAATAAAAGTCATATGATTACCTCAATAGATACAGAGAAAGCCTTTGACAAGATTGAACATCCATTTATGATAAAAACTCTCCAGAAAGCAGGAATAGAAGGAACATACCTCAAGATAATAAAAACTATCTATGACCAACCCACAGCAAACATTAACCTCAATTGTGAAAAATTGAAAGCATTTCCCCTAAAGTCAGGAACAAGACAAGGGTGCCCACTTTCACCATTGCTAGTCAATATAGTTCTGGAAGTTTTGGCCACAGCAATCAGGGCAGAAAAATAAACAAAAGGAATCCAAATTGCAAAAGAAGAAGTAAAACTCTCACTGTTTGCAGATGACATGATCGTCTACATAGAAAACCCTAAACACTCCACCAGAAAATTACTAGAGCTAATCAATGAATACAGTAAAGTTGCAGGACATAAAATCAACACAGAGAAATCTCTTGCATTCCTATACACTAATAATGAGAAAGTAGAAAAAGAAATTAAGGAATCAATTCCATTCACTATTGCAATGAAAACAATAAAATACTTAGGAATAAACCTACCTAAAGAAACTAAAGACCTATATACAGAAAATTATAAAACACTGATGAAAGAAATCAAGGTGAAGTCGCTCAGTCATGTCCGATTCTTTGCGACCCCGTGGACTGTAACCTACTAGGCTTCTCTGTCCATGGGATTCTCCAGGCAAAAATACTGGAGTGGATTGCCATTTCCTTCTCCAGAGGATCTTCCCAACCCAGGGATCGAACCCGGGTCTCCCACATTGGCGGCAGATGCTTTAACCTCTGAGCCACCAGGAAGATGTTAAAAGAAATCAAAGAGGAGACTAATAGATGGAGAAATATACCATGTTCATGAATCGGAAAAATCAATATAGTGAAAATGAGTATACTGCG
>SJXQ01005956.1:124721-233131 GCA_006408695.1 Aepyceros melampus | reverse complement strand
CTCTCTTGCTTTTTCCATGATCCAGCAGATGTTGGCAATTTGATCTCTGGTTCCTCTGCCTTTTCTAAAACCAGCTTGAACATCAGGAAGTTCACAGCCCATCTCTTAGTCTACCTTAAAAAAATATTTTAGGGGGAAAAAGTCAAATGTGAAATATCCACTCAATGTAACCTTCATGTCAGCAGGGACTGCTATTTCCCTTGATCACCACTGTATCTCAGGACTAAGAATAGTGTCTGATAAACAGTAGGAGCTCAATAAATATTGACTGAATAATGGATATAATATAGAGTATAAGATATATTACCTCTTAATTATTAGTCCTTAAATTTTCACAAGTGTGAGCCCTTTTGTACACACAGTTACAGCCTGACATCACCGCAAGGTGTCACAGCTAGCTACTCACTCTTGGTCGTCTGGGCAGGAGATTCCGCAGGAGATGAAGTACGGGTTTCTTGTGTCGTATCTTCCTGTATGTGCTCTTCAAGGACTGCTGGTCTTCCCCGCCTTCTAAATATTCTGTGTATATAAGTTTTTGAAATTACATACTTGAATTCATATATGTTAAAAACTCTAACTTGGTTTTACTTTTGATAGTCACATTTTCAGTTATTTCTTCATATCCTAAGTTTTTCAAAAATAACTTCAAAAAAACAAAGTGAAAGATCTTCATGATGAGCTATTAATTTAAAGCTTTTTAATTAAAACAGAAAAAATATTTCAGGAGAGACTCATGAATCCTTTTCATGAAAAGTAAACTTCTGTCACATTCTTTCCTTAAAAATAAATGTACGGTTGAAAATACAATAACATCCTTGGTTTCCTTAAATATATTCTGTCTGGAGGTTTCAAACTCTCTGACTGATGCTTTGAATAGACCATGTCCATAAACAGGGATATAAAATTTAGATGCATATAACAACCAGTCAGGTAACATAAATAAATGAAGTGGGATAAGCTTAATTTGGAGTGGTGTTACAATCTTGTGAGATAAACATAACTGCATATTGAACTTTAGTTCAACAAAAAAGTAATGTTTTTTGCATTATTCTTGAAGCAGTGTTCTGCACTCAGCACCTCACTCATTTTTCCAACTTTGATGAGGACATAGTAATAATAAAACTTAAAAATTGCTTTCTATACACTCAGTGCTATTTTAAATATTTGATATAAATTAACTCATTTTATCTTCTCAAAACTATGACACAGGCACTATTATTTCAGCTTTAAAGATGAAAACTAAAGGGGAAGAATTATTAACTTGGCCCTGTTTATTCAGCTAGTAAGTAGCAAGCACAGGCAGATATAAGAATCATCTCACTTTTCTCTCAGTCATAAAGAAAACAGCATCTGAATGCAGGGATATATGTCAACTAACATTTAATCTCAATGATACAGAAAAAAAAACAGATAGCCTGCAGAGCCTGGTTAACCAGAGAGCAGATGCACCATCTAAAGTTCAGCCATGAAGTAAAATGAAAGCTTGCGTTTTTTGAGAAACCAAAACTCTGGAGTGTTATCTGAAACCTAGATTTTTAAATGCTGAAAGCTAATTCAATTTTACAGAAATACAGCATGAGCCAAAAGTATGTGATCTAAACAAGTTGTATCTGCTATCGCCCAAAAGGCATCCATCACAGTTTGTAGCCTCTAAGGGATTAAATCAATAGACTCCTCACCAAGGGTATCTTTTACTTGTGCTTCTTTATTCAGAAGGCACCCCTTTTTTCTTAAAATTCAGTTAAGACACTTTGTGCTTTCATGCCAACCACCTGTGTCTTCATATTATCCAAATAGTTTCTACCTAAGAGCAATTCTACTAGGAAAATTCTGCTAGGAAAAGAAAGCAGCATATGGCATTCTATCACAATTTTTGACCCAGGCAGTAATGTTACCTACTATAAATTGTATTTACTGCAATGACAAACTTTTTCATAAGATATTAAATGTGTCAGTGATTGAACACCAGGAATGCAGAGAATATAGATAATGGGTTCACATTCTAAAATTTGACAGTAACTATAAAAATTCAAAGAAGCAGCAAATACTCTATCACAAATTTACATACCTAATGAACAAATCATGACTATTTAAGAGAACACCTGTATAATAACATTTTCATCTAAGTTGAACCAATGCAATATGTTAAAAGTGTCTGTAATTATGTCATGCCCCCTTTTCAGTGGACAGCATTTATTTGCTTCTCCCAAAAGATATATTAGGCACAAGTCTTAGTTTTTTTTAACTTCAGTTAGAGGCAAAAATCAAATATGAAATACAAAGTTTCTAGAGGGCAAAGACTGATTCAAAGGTTGCATACCACTCTTTTATTTTTCAGCTTTCATTCAACTTGATTTTAATTTGAATTAATATGAAGAGTCATACTTGTATTCTTCTCTGATTTATCTCTATAGCACTTGACTAGCAGTTAACTTCTTTATTAATAAGAAAATTGTAGGGGCTTGAAGTTTCCTGAGAGGTTTTGGAAAATAAAGAGAGAAAAGAACATAATGACCTCCTGTAGTGAGTCTGTTCTCTTTCCCTCTTTGTCTTTGTTGACTCTCATATCTACATGTCTCCTGCCCAACTTGGTTTTAATTCATCTGTCTTTCTGAAGGACAAAGCTGCTCTTCAGCTTCTCAACTGATATCCTATGAAACCCACCCCATCTCCCTTTATTACACTCACAGCCAATCTATAATGACTGTAGGGAATAATCCACACTGAGCAGTGTAGGAGCTAAGTGCAAAAGAAAGAAAAACATCCGTATTTTTAAGAAAACACACTGCACATCAGGCCTAACCACCAAGCAAAAAGAGAAAATCAAATGAGGAAATATGTATCCCGCAAATGAAAAAATAGTGCCCAGATGGTTGTCAAACATTAAGTAGATCTATTTCAATAACCAAAACTAACTACAGATATACTCAAATGATCTTTATTAACCCATAGGCTGCTAAGACTGAATTATCTTGTATTACTGGATTTGGTAGTAAATAATCTGTATTCTTTCAACAAAGGACAATTTTGTTGTTGTTAATTCAGCATTTATATATCAGTTCTACCACTTGGAATAGGATATATGTTCGAGCAAGTCACTTAGCTTCCTGGAGCTTCAATTTCCCTCATGTGCAAAAAGAAGAAGAAGAATATTTGATTGATCTACCTCACAGTTATAGAAATCAGACAAAATAATAGAAAATCCAAGCCAGAAAATTCTTAAAGCATTGTTCAATTGTAAGATAATACCTCAGCATCACCACTTTGTAGCCCCAATACCTTCAAGTCATAACTACATATTTACTACAAGGGTTTAGTTAAAAATACTTTTTAATATCAAGTGAGTGAAAAAAATATTTTAGTTGAAAAACAGAAATAACACATTAAAAAGTATTCATTACTCTTTAGTTTAAAAGTCTACCAGAAAAAAATGCAAATAGTAACTTCATTCAAAAGTAAATGTTAACTCGAAACTCAAGAGAAAACTAGGACAGTTTTAATTTAATCTTAACTGTAAGGCAAACTCATCCATCATTCAATACTATTTACCTTGTAAGAGAGTTGCAATCTGAGAGATTTCTGAGATGGATGTTCTTTCAAAATGTCTAAGACAGTTCTACCTAAGCTATCTTTTATGTTGGCATCAATTCCTGAAAGAAAAAGAAAAACCCACTAGATGTACATAGTAGAGTATCACCAGAAGATACTGTCAATACATAACTGTTCTAATTTCAAAAGTATAAAGACAAAGCACTTAAGGCAGTTTTTTTTTTAATTAAGCCCTACACACACACACACACACACACACACACACACACATGATTTTAATAAGAAAGAAGATGGAAGTCTACTGATGCCAAAGATTTGAAACATTTTTGATAATGAATTAACTCTTAGAGGGCACTGGCTCAAACATTAACTTTTCAGATTATAGCTATTTTAGGTTATAACTACTTAACTAAATTGTAGACTATCAAGTTGAAAAATATTAGAATGTAAATTCCTAAAGTATAAAGGTCATGTGATTTATATATTCTGTATAATATGATCTAAATAACAATAATGTACCATGTAAGCAATATAACAGCAGTCTTAGAATACTTTAGCATTCACAGAAGTTGGAAAAGTAGGACTATTTTGAATTACTGTCCAAATACTAAGTCAAATATTCCATATTTATTTATACATGATTATATTCAATATCAGCAATACTCATCAAATATCTGATGAATAAACTTCCTAATGTGTGTAACTGAAATACCTTTGGAATCCTTTTAATTCTGAAAATATTTATGGTAAAGAGGTTTTACTATAAAGAGTTGAATGTAGCAATAGCAAAAATGTCTATAAACTTCCCAAACATCTAACTGTAAACAAAAGCCAGTTTTCAGGATCTGGCCTCAAAAGTTAATTCATTATAATAAAATTATTAAATATTTGCTTAAATTTGTATGGAAATGTGTTACCAGCACACATTTAATTGATTACCTCATTTATTATATCACTGCATTATATATCAAAGTTACATATACATGAAATTTCAACTTTGCATAAGAAAAATCACAATGCAACAATCTGCTAATACTTTTAACTTTTTACTGAGGAAAATAAACACATCAAATATAGTTTATAACATAGAAGACTCATATATATTGTTCACAAGCATAAATTTTAATCTATGCCTTTTGATCTTAAAAAAAAATCTGACCTCGGTTTCAATTTTATTTCAATCATAATATACATATGGAGACAAATAAGCCTAATTTGTTGTTCCTTCAGAGCTTTCCCTCTAAAAGGTTCCCTTTAAATCACTGAAGCTTACAAACAACAACTACTCAGTTGATGAATTAACTGGGTTTCCCTCACATCTCAGTTGGTAAAGAATCTGCCTGCAATGCAGGAGACCCTGGTTCGATTCCTGGGTCAGGAAAATCCTCTGGAGAAGGGATAGGCTACCCACACCAGTATTCTTGAGCTTCCCTTGTGGCTCAGCTAGTAAAGAATCTGCCTGCAATGAGGGAGACCTGGGTTCCATCCCTGGGTTGGGAAGATCCCCTGTAAAAGAGAAAGGCTACCCACTCCAGTATTCTGTCCTGGAGAATTCCATGGGGTCACAAAGAGTTGGACACGACTGAGTAACTTTCATTTTAATCCACTTTAATGATGAATTTTTTTAATTGATTTTTATTTTTTAGTTTGGTTTGCTTTACAATACTGTATTCGTTTTGCTATACATTGACATGAATCAGCCACGAGTGTACATGAACTCCCAAATCCCGACCCTCACCTCTAACTAGAAGGAAAAAAGGATAGGGAGCTCTAATTTCTGTTTACCACTGTTAACAATATAAAAATCTAGGGAAAATTGTATATTATTTAATAAATCAAGCAATTGTCACAGCTTCACAGGGATCAATTCCTCTCTCCTATAGAAGGCAGAGATTTTCTCCTTCTTTTGGTAGTTTCTCTAATATATTTTAATATGATTTAAAAGCATAAAATTATCACTTCTAAAAGCTTTTGATTAAAGAATCTATTGAAAAAGAAGATGAACATTTATATCAGCTTTTTCCGTTAACACTGAGGCTCAATTCTACATGGTTCTACATACATACAATTTAGAGTGAGGTAAAAAGGATACTGTGGGCTGAGGTGGATTGTGTCATTTTCCTTTGTCTACTTCTGGAGTACAAATAGTTTTGGACAAGATAAGCTCCATGGAGAATCATGATAGTTACCTGTTTCTAACAGAACTCGCACAACATCCACTTTTCCAAACAAAGCTGCTTCATGGAGTGCACTCCCTTTTTCTGTCTAGAAAAGAAAGAAGAAGAAGAAAAAAGATTAGGAAAGCTAAGGTTAAAAAAATTATATCCTTTTATGCACTCATACATACTGTTTGTGGAGTGGAGAATAAAGAAGAGATTCTAGAAACAAAATCCAAAAGCTTGAGTTTGTGAAATATCTGTGCTTGTGTAGCCATTTGACCTGGTTATGTTTATAAGTCACTCATCTTCTTTCACCCTCAGTCGTTCTCAGATATAACATGAGAGTAGTAATGCCTACCTCACAAGGCTTTTGTGATTATCCAGTGAGCTTATGCAATTCAACATGCATTAATTAAATACCAATACTACACCAAGAATAGTTAAGGGGTGTTCTGAGGTTGTACATTCACACTCTATCAGAGGAGATAGATGTGTAAATAAATAATGGCAAATAAAATCACAACAATTTAATGTGGCTCTAAAAACCTGGAGAATATTCTCCTTGCTTCCCTTTCCATATCCTCTCTTGTCTATCCCAACTCTCCCCAGACTTTCTGTACCTTATTCATGCTCCAAGCATACTAAACATTTCATCAATATCATCCTCTTGTTTTCTTCCCCAAGCATCTCAAAAGCTGGTCCCTCTGCCTGGCAGGACAGAACTCCTAACCCTCTTTACCTCACCATCACCTATACCAGCAGTTCTCAGTCTTCAGCCTGAATCAGAATCACCCAGAGAGCTTGCTGACCAGATTTCTGGACACCACCATGAGTTCTGACTCAGTCACCTGGGATGCATGTGTGCATGTTATGTTGCTTCAGTTGTGTCCAATTCTGTGCGACCCTATGGACTGTTGCCTTCCAGGCTCCTGTGTCCATGGGATTCTGCAGGTAAGAAACTGGTGTGGGGTGCCATGCCCTTCTCCAGAGGGTCTTCCCGACCCAGAGATAAACCCACAGCTTACATCTCCTGCTTTGGCAGGCAGGTTCTTTAACACTAGTGTCACATGGGAAGCCCCAGTAATAAGGGTCTAGGGAGTACAGTTGAGAACCACAGACCCACACTACATGTCAAATCTTAGTTTAAATATAATTTCACTCAGGAAGTATTGCTTGCCTCTGAAGTACAGCACTTTCCCTGTGTGTTCCACATCAATCTAATCTTCCTCATCATAGCACTTATAGTACTACATTATAATGTTATATGATTATCTATTCCCTTTAATAAACTGTGAGTTTAGTGGAAATGTAGACCATATCTATTTTTTCATCATGGTATCACCAATGCCTAGTAAAAAGTACCATACCTCAGGATACTCTTCAACTATTACTGGCATAGAGCTAATATGGAAATTAAGAATTATTTTGAGGGTAGAGGAAGGAGGAACATAACACAGAAGACAAGAATCTGTGAGCACTGTAGGGAAAGACTGCTTTCTGCTCTGAGGATGATCAAGGAAGATTTTAAGAGAAAGTTTTTCATCTATGCAAATGGTAAAGTTTTTTAAAAACTTTTTCTTGTTGTCTTTAGGTATAGTGGTCCTTCCTTTATCAGTCATGTACGCAAGTATATTTTGTAGAAAGAGGCCTGGACTGTAATCAGTAAATCTTAATTCACATTCTGGGTTTATGAGCTATGTGTCCTTAGGCAAGTTTCTTAGTCTTTGAATCTGATTCCTCACCTCTGTACTAAAACTTAATAGCTCTCAATCCCACAAGATAGCTGTGAGATATAGATTCTAAATGTGTCAACATATTAAACACAAAGTACGTACTCAAAAATTAAAGTCAATTTCATTTCTTTCTTTCATTCACTCAATTTTAGACTGAATTCCTGGTGTATGTCAAGCTGTGTGCTAGATACTGGAATAAAGGAAATAATTACTAAGAAGACCACACATAACTGCCATCTAGTAATAATTTTTCATGTGGAAAGCCCTCAAGTTAGAATGAGGTTAGATAGTAGGGCTTATATCCCTTCATATTTCTCAACAGTGTGGCAGGATACTTTGAATTTAGTAGTTACAAAAATGCATGTGGACCATTTGCCTGATTTAAAAATGTTAATATTTCTTCCTGTAAATTTAACATGTGATTAAGATGTAAATTTTAACATCTGTATCTCAAAGCAAAGCAAGAACACCATTGTTTTGGAAGCACAGCTACAAGAAGACTCACCTGACAGCTCACATCCATTCCTGCTTCCAGCAGCACCTGAACAACTGCCTTGTGACCGTTGCGTGCAGCAAGGTGTAGTGGCGTGTGCTTTCGGGTGTTGCAGCTCATCAAGTTAGGGTGTGCACTGATGATCATTTTGACCACTCTAAGCCGTCCATAGAGGGCTGCCAGGTCCAGAGGTGTCTCCAGCTTGCTGTTTCTGATGGTAGGATCGGTGAGCTCTTCCAGGAGAACAGCAACTACCTCCGAGTGTCCGTACTGAGCTGCACAATGTAGGGCAGTTTCATTTTCATTGTTCTGTTTAGACAAAGACATACAGTGCAAGTTTTCAGAAATTCAATTTGTTATGAAAATCTAAATACAGTAATTTAAAACCTGAGATGCATTTAAAATGCATGTGTTTTATAGTATGCCTAATGTACTGTATATTTGGTAATAGTATCTATCATTTATCACATTTTATTTTTATCACTTCAGTTGAAAGAATCAAACTTTTCCTTAAACTATATATTCTAACTTCCAAGAGTGATAAACGATTTAGCTGTGTTAGTTGGTAGCCCTGCTGGGCCCAGATGGTTAGTGTTATCTGCACTGTGCATCAAGCCTCTGTGACATCTGTTAATGAGAGAGATTAATAACAATACACCTTTAACAGACTGGCTTTTCCAAATATAGTTGAGAGAGTAAATTACCTGATAATGAAAGATTTACAGAAATGTTTCCCAAATCAAGATTCATTTTATCTTCCATTTAAGTATAAATCCTTGCTTCTTTTGCAAAGAGAACAAAGATTTACTGGCCCTAACATTAACCCATCTCTTTTTGAAATATAATCATGAATTGAGAGGCAGGTCTATACCCATATCCAGACAAGTTACAAGGAATATTACACGTGTAGCTTATAAGTGTTTCAGCTGAGGGAATTCCCTGGCAGTCTAGTTGTTAGGACACCATATTTTCACTGCTAAGGGCCTGGGTTTGATTCCTGGTTAGGGAACTAAGATCCCATAAGTCGCATGCTACGATTCAAAATAAAAATATAAGTGTTTCAGCTGAAAATCAATGAGATTTTCCCAGGAATGTAGCAGAATAATAAGTTTTAAAGTCAAGAAAATTGAACCCCACTGGCAAGAGAGATGGACCTTTCAGTTATTTGGGCAGATAATGTCTATTTCTGCTTTATTGACTATGCCAAAGCCTTTGACTGTGTGGATCACAGTAAACTGTGGAAAATTATGAAAGAGATGGGAATACCAGACCACCTGACCTGCCTCTTGAGAAATCTGTATGCAGGTCAGGAAGCAACAGTTAGAACTGGACATGGAACAACAGACTGGTTCCAAATAGGAAAAGGAGTACATCAAGGCTGTATATTGTCACCCTGCTTATTTAACTTATATGCAGAGTACATCATGAGAAATGCTGGACTGGAAGAAACACAGCTGGAATCAAGATTGCTGGGAGAAATATCNGGTTCCAAATAGGAAAAGGAGTACGTCAAGGCTGTATATTGTCACCCTGCTTATTTAACTTATATGCAGAGTACATCATGAGAAATGCTGGACTGGAAGAAACACAAGCTGGAATCAAGATTGCTGGGAGAAATATCAATAACCTCAGATATGCAGATGACACCACCCTTATGGCAGAAAGTGAAGAGGAGCTAAAAAGCCTCTTGTTGAAAGTGAGAGAGGAGAGTGAAAACGTTGGCTTAAAGCTCAACATTCAGGAAACGAAGATCATGGCATCTGGCCCCATCACTTCATGGGAAATAGATGGGGAAACTGTAGACACAGTGTCAGCCTTTGTCTTTTGGGGCTCCAAAATCACTGCAGATGGTGACTGCAGCCATGAAATTAAAAGGCGCTTACTCCTTGGAAGAAAAGTTATGACCAACCTAGATAGTATATTCAAAAGCAGAGACATTACTTTGCTGACTAAGGTCCGTCTAGTCAAGGCTATGGTTTTTCCTGTGGTTATGTATGGATGTGAGAATTGGACTGTGAAGAAGGCTGAGCACAGAAGAATTGATGCTTTTGAACTGTGGTGTTGGAGAAGACTCTTGAGAGTCCCTTGGACTGCAAGGTGATCCAACCACTCCGTTCTGAGGGAGATCAACCCTGGGATTTCTCTGGAAGGAATGATGCTAAAACTGAAGCTGCAGTACTTTGGCCACCTTATGCGAAGAGTTGACTCATTGGAAAAGACCCTGATGCTGGGAGGGATTGGGCGCAGGAGGAGAAAGGGACGACCGAGGATGAGATGGCTGGATGGCATCATGGACTCAATGGACGTGAGTCTGAGTGAACTCTGGGAGTTGGTGATGGACAGGGAGGCCTGGCGTACTGCGATTCATGGGGTCGCAAAGAGTCGGACACGACTGCGCTACTGAACTGAACTGAACTGAACTGAGACTCGTGAGGATGGCCAGTCTGACTGGTAGAATCTGATTTCCCACTGTTGTTTTGATTGACATTTCTGCAGCAATTAGGGATGCTGTTTATCTACTCTTGTGGGTGGAGGTTTCCTTTTTTTTTTTTTCTTTCTTGTTTCCTTTACATTAATGTGTGTGAAGGAAATTTACTGTGGCAATTGGCTTCTTGAAACTCTGCTGTGTTTGGAATTTATTCCTGCGGCCCCTTCCTCAGGGCAGCTGTCATTAACAGAAACCCCAGGCCTTGTGAATTAGAGGTACTGGTCAGCCTCTTTGGTTAAGTTGTAGTTACAGGAAATGTTTACAGGCGACTGCACATTTTAAAGTACATCTCTGGTTCCTGGGAAAGTCAGAATCCTGGGCTGTGGAATAGAGTGAATTGTTCCTGAGCAAACACCTAAGGGCTTATGTTTCATTACTTTTCCCCAGTAAAGCATCGCACACACACATACACACATCGGACTAATTACTACTGGGTCCACAGCATCCTGCTGAGTGTACTTAGGTGCCTAGGAGGCTGCACTCCAGAAAGGAGGCTTGAGCTGGAATGCCGAGCACCAAGGCATGTGCTGGGTTTGTAATATTTGCTCCCAAGTCCCTGGAGGCTTGGATCCCACTGGGGAGTCTGGTCCAAGCCAGAACATAGCGGACAGTAGATGTTTAGAAAAGGTTCAATGAAGGGCACCCTGCCAGGCTGTGTCAAACTCACCCCAGTCCAGCAGTAAGCTCCAGGGATGGGGTAGCAATGCCAGCCAGGGAGGTCAGGGGGAATAAAGTAGGCTCTGTTTCTCTTCCCTTCTCTTTAATATGCCAATGTTATGTTGCAGTATAGTCGATTTGCAATGTTTTAATTGTTGTATATAGCCCACCTGTTTCAGGTAAACCTATCTATGAGATATGTTTATTCTTTTTTGGATTTTTGTCATAGAAGGTCAAACAGGTGCTGGTAAATTATGTTACTCAGATACAGCTTTCTGTGTATACAAAGAAGGAAGGTAGGAGATAATTTCTGCAGATTCTCTCCTAGTAATACAGAAGCAACAGTTAGAACTGGACATTGAACAACAGACTGGTTCCAAATAGGAAAAGGAGTCTGTCAAGGCTATATATTGTCACCCTGCTTGTTTTAACTCCTATGCAGAGTACATCATGAGAAATGCTGGACTGGAAGAAACACAAGCTGGAATCAAGAGTGCCGGGAGAAATATCAACAGCCTCAGATATGCAGATGACACCACCCTTATGGCAGAAAGTGAAGAGGAACTAAAGAGCCTCTTGATGAAAGTGAAAGAGGAGAGTGAAAAAGTTGGCTTAAAGCTCAACATTCAGAAAACGAAGATCATGGCATCCGGTCCCATCATTTCGTGGGAAATAGACGGGGAAGCAGTGGAAACAGTGTTAGACTTTATTTTTCTGGGCTCCAAAATCACTACAGATGGTGACTGCAGCCATGAAATTAAAAGACGCTTAGTCCTTGGAAGAAAAGTTATGACCAACCTAGATAGCTTATTCAAAAGCAGAGATATTACTTTGCCGACTAAGGTCCATCTAGTCAAGGCTATGGTTTTTCCAATAATCATGTATGGATGTGGGAGTTGGACTGTAAAGAAGTCTGAGTGCCAAAGAATTGATGCTTTTGATCTGTGGTGTTGGAGAAGACTCTTGAGAGTCCCTTGGGCTGCAAGGAGATCCAACCAATCCATTCTGAAGGAGATCGTCCCTGGGATTTCTTTGGAAGGAATGATGCTGAAGCTGAAACTCCAGTACTTTGGGCACCTCATGCAAAGAGTTGACTCATTGGAAAAGACTCTGGTGCTGGGAGGGACTGGGGGCAGGAGGAGAAGGGGACGACAGAGGATGAGATGGCTGGATGGCGTCACTGACTCCATGGGCTTGGGTCTGGGTGAACTCCAGAAGTTGGTGATGGACAGGGAGGCCTGGCGACTGCGATTCATGGGGTCGTGAAGAGTCGGACATGACTGAGTGACTGAACTGAACTGAACTATATATATATATATATTTCTGTATGTGTATATCTATCTACCATATATATATATGCATGTAAGTATCTATCATCTATCTGTATGTATCTACCTATTTTTCATCTACCTATGTATGTATGTATGTATCATCTGTATATTTGTAGCTGTGTGTTTATATATGCATGTGTGTAATTATCTGTCTACATTACTTCTGTTCCTCTGGAGAACCGTGACTAATATATTGACAGTTGCACAAGCTCATCCTTATTGGGCAGAGAGTGTATCTAGGTGACTTCGACTTTGCAGTACAGAAACTAAACAATTAAGTATAATTTGAATTTTTCCAATGTTCACATACTGATATTGAACTTTTTTCTGTTACCATAGAGATATTTAGGACTGGATTTTCTGAATTGTGAACTCTCAAACTTGGGGATAAATCTTACATCCTGAGGATGTCTCAAAGTGGTGCTGCAGAGGTTGGCATTTACGGAGTTGTCTGAGATGTTCATGTGACACCGCATTTCATGAAGAAGGTCATTTATAATTGGCTGGCATTCGAGGTGGGATACTGGAGGACAGAGGGAGCTCAGTTTCTGACTCCACATGGTCCTGACCTTTTAGGTGGGAAGGCTTTATACTACTTGTTTCCACATAAGACTAAAATACCACTGTGTTCACAGACAAGATCACAGTACAAATTGAAATTCCCTAGGTCTGGGGCAATTCAGCCCTTTGTCATTGGTCATATTAGTACCTGCACACCTCCACTCCTGTGTGCTCTTGCCAGTCTGGAAGAGCAGAACAGGCTGGGCAGTTCTGAAATAGATGGCCTTCAGGTCAGCTCTGGCACCTCTCTTTATCTCTCACACACACTTTCTGTCTCTCTTCATCTCTCTGTCTCTCTCTCAAAAAAAATGATGACTTCCCCCCCCCCCATTGTTATTGGATCTGGAGTTCAGTCTTAATTTAGCATTATTTATTAGTTGGATAAGTAATACCTAAAAAATATTTGTCTCCTACCAGGAGCCAGCATGGGGAATCCTGCCAGTGGCAAAGTTCATGAGGATGAGGCCTGATAGACAAAGGCGAGATCAGGCCTCGAGGAAACCCCCTTGGGCCTTCTCAAGTATCTACCCCAAAACCAGAATCTGTCTGTCTTATTATTTTATGACTTTCACCAACGTTTCTGACATCAACAGGGGGCTATCCCGACCACCTTTCTCTGGAAAAAGTTAACTTAGAGCTCCAGTTAACATTCTCCTGCATATAAAAGGAGTGTCTCAGCTCTAACCCCTCTGATGGCTCTCTAACTTGCCTGACAGGTTTACCTGGATTTTTACAACTATGCATGTGATTGTTTACAGCCCCCCAACTGCGAGAGGCACAAGCTTAAAAAAACATCTTAAAGATATAGAACCCTTTTTAAGGAGCTAAGAATTATATTGGTGGAGGGTTTTCATTGTTGAGTTAATGACTATTGCCAGACCTTCATATCCTTTATCTTTTAGGCACCTGGAGGATATTAATCAATGTAATTGGGATGTAGAAAAAGAATATAGTAGTTTTGATGTCAGCAATACTAGACTTTTGAGTTAATGAATTTTCTCTTTGTTATCAATTACTATACTCCTCTTTCTTTGTCATAAATTGTGTCCTTGCTATGTAAGAATGTAACCTTAATTAGTGCTTTCTGAGAGTGGCACCAGACTTTAGTAAGAACAACACCTTTAGGGCAAATAAGTTTTCTGGTTGATGGACCCTTATCAGAAAAGGGCCATAAAATGCTAATAGGCCTCCTGGCCAGAAGATGGTGTAAATCACCTAAGACCTGTGTATACAGCTAGGTATGCAGAGAGAAAGCCGGGTCTGATAAAGGTCAGGGCTGCTGACCCTGCATGACTTTATATTATCCATTGATCTCTATGTACAAAAAAAGTATAAAAGCTTTCCTGGAAAATAAAGGAAAAACCAGTTTCTCAGAAATCTGGCTTTCCCCGTGTCACTCTCTCTCTCTTTCTCCCTCTCCCTCCCTCTGTTTTTCAGGCTGATCCCTTGGAACGCAGAAGCTCTCTGCGTTCACTTTTCTGTCTGGGCTTCTAAGGCCCACGCAAAGGGGAGCCCAAGGCGGTGCACTCTCCGCTATTCAAGTGGGCACCAGTGGCCTACGTGAACAGATCAAGTCTCTTGTCTTGAGACTTTATTAGCTTTCCATGTAAACCAAGGAATATCAGCCTCTTTTCTCCTTTATTTTTTCACTACATTATTCTTTCCTAATCTTTCTTTATATCTCTAATTAAATAATTCTTTCCTAATCGCTGACTCCGTCCCTGCTTCGAATTATCCTGGATCCACCAGGGCTGGACCCCGGCAATCTCCAAACTAGATTATGACATAAATGAAGGAATGGCATTAATATTATGTGCTTACCATGAGCATTTACGTGTACTGGTTCATTCAGTTCATCCTCAAAACTTTGTAAATTACATATCACTGCTTTCATTTTATAACAGAAGAAACTTAATTTCACAGGGGTAAATAACTCACCAAAAGAAAAACAGTGAATATGGTGCTGAGAGTGCAAATCAAAATTAAAATCTGTGCTTCAATGCCTCTAGAACTCATATATTTTCTACCAAAATGTTAAAAAAATAAAAAAGGGAGGGAGTGGGGGGAAACAGAGAGAAGGAAAGAAAGAAGGAAGAAAAGGGAGAGAGAAAGAGAAAAACAAAATGGGTGTGTTGCAGGAAAGGGGACCCCTTTCAGGAATGTCTGAGGAGACACATGTGCTGACAAAGCAAAAGATTTTACTGGGAAAGGGCATCTGGGCAGAGAGCAGTAGGGTAAGGGAACCCAGGAGAACTGTTCTGCCACATGGCTCAGAGTCATAAAACCATGGCTCATGGTTTTATGGTGATGGGATTAGTTTCCAGGTTATCTTTGACTAATCATTCTGATTCAGAATTATTCCTGGTGGTGCACACATTGCTCAGCTAAGATGGATGTCAGTGAGAAGGATTCTAGGAGTGATTGGATGTGTGATAATCACCTTTTGATCTTTCCCAGACTCTTCCGGTTGGTGGTGGCTTATTAGTTCCATTTTCCTTACCAGGACCTCTTGTTATAAAATGACTCATGCAGATGATAACTATGGTGCCTGGCCAGGGTGGACAGTTTCTGTCAGTGTGGTTCCCCTAATAACTCC
Source organism: Aepyceros melampus (assembly GCA_006408695.1). Classification (NCBI taxonomy): domain Eukaryota; kingdom Metazoa; phylum Chordata; class Mammalia; order Artiodactyla; family Bovidae; genus Aepyceros; species Aepyceros melampus. The sequence continues at coordinate 217,564 of SJXQ01005956.1, read as the reverse complement.
CCACTGAGAGACTTCATACTCAAGATACTTCTTGGGAATTGGGATGGAGGTATCTTTTTTCTGCAATTTCTTCCTCTGTGCATGGGCGTAGGCCTGCCTAGGAGACCAGAAGTCTCTCTTTGCCTGATGTAGTCAGTCAGTCAGTTCAGTCACTCAGTTGTGTCCAATTCTTTGCATCCCCATGGACTGCAGCACGCCAGGCTTCCCTGTCCATCACCAACTCCTAGAGCTTGCTCACTCATGTTCATTGAGTTGGTGATGCCATCCAATCATCTCATCTTTTGTCATCCTTTTTTCCTCCCACCTTCAATCTTTCCCAGCATCAGGGTCTTTTCAAACCAGTCAGTTCTTCATATCAGGTGGCCAAAGTATTGGAGTTTCAACCTCAGCATCAGTCCTTCCAATGAATATTCAGGACTGATTTCCTTTAGGATGGACTGGTTGGATCTCCTTGTAGTCCAAGGGACTTTCAAGAGTCTTCACCAACACTACAGTTCAAAAACATCCTTTTTTCAGCACTCAGGCATCTTTATGGAACAGCTCTCACATCCATACATGACTACTGGAAAAACCATACCTTTGACTAGATGGACCTTTGTCAGCAAAGTAATATCTCTGGTTTTTAGTATTGTCAACTACAAATTGGCACTTGCCAAGATAGTTGCCCACCGTTTTGGTGTAACAGACCCAATTAGAAGTGGTTGGAGGAGTGACAACTGGAATTTTAATAGACAAAATAAATCTCATTTCTTTTCAGAAGAATAGGCCTGAAACCCAGTTTGGACCTGACAATTCAGGGAAACTTGTAACCAGGTAGCCAGTTTCCTAGTTTTATTAAAAGTAAGTTGCAGTTAGCCAGCTGCCAGCAGACATTGTTTTGAGAATGTCTGGTAGCATCCAAGCCTGATACAACTCAGAAAACTCAAGTGTTTAGCAATACAAGGTCTAGTCTGAAATTACACCCATAGTATTACCTAGTTATTACCTTGGATGTCTGAAAAATAGCTAGTCTATTTTGATTTTTAATTATAAAATTCTCCTTAATAGTCAAAACAGATATCACCATTAATGATGTCAGTGTTTCTCTGACATTGTATGAGAAGATGCAAGAATTGGAACCCATAAAAATCTTATCCTGAAAAGATTTAACTATCTGAAGGCCTTTTTTGCCAGTTTTTCCCAGAGCACAGAGTGCCTCATCCCTGATTTCTACCCTGAACTCCTTTCAGGGGTGTTTAAGGTCAGCAGCTTCAGTGGTCATGATTTAATCTTTGTAGAGGTAGATGGCAAGTGTCACGTTTCAGTTGGCAGGGCCACTTCTTGGTCATAATCTTGCCCATGATTTTGAAGGAGGGCATTTCATGACCATTTCATCCCATGGTGCTGTAAATGTCCCTTCTCAGGTCTGGCAAAGATTTTTGTTGACAGGCCACTCAATGAACTGTTACTGGACTAGGCCATAAAACAGTATCCAGAATTTTCTGGACCACCTGTCTTACTAGCCTCTTGGTCCAGGAAGAGGACCCTTAGGGGTTAGGTTCATTCTCTCTTAGGGGTTAGGTTCTTTCCATATTTAGAGTTACATTGTTACCATCATCGATCTAATATGGAAATATATATTATTTTATCAGAGACTTCAGTCACACATTTATTTGGCAGTATAAGAAACAGCAATTTTGTAAAACAGGCAAAAGACAAGTAACATAGCCAGCAGTATTAGTAAAGTCATAAGTAAGACTTAAGCTAAAGACTTCCATTAGATGTAGCCCAGTGTATCCCAGGTCATCTGACTTAGTCTATTCTGTACGAATCTTTATCTTCCAGGGAAACTACATGTTGGCACTGTCTATAAGGCACATAGCCCAGTTCCTAGTGTTATCTGACTGATTATCCTTAGTATGATTTAATTGTTTCCAACATAGAGGAGACTTTCAACTAAATTACCATAGACTGGTATTATTTATATAAATCTATCCCATATGCTTTTGAACTGTGGTGTTGGAGAAAACTCTTGAGAGTCCCTTGGACTGCAAGGAGATCCAACCAGTCCATTCTGAAGATCAGCCCTGGGATTTCTTTGGAAGGAATGATGCTAAAGCTGAAACTCCAGTACTCTGGCCACCTCATGCGAAGAGTTGACTCATTGGAAAAGACTTTGATGCTGGGAGGGATTGGGGGCAGGAGGAGAAGGGGACGACAGAGAATGAGATGGCTGGATGGCATCACGGACTCGATGCACGTGGGTCTGAGTGAACTCTGGGAGTTGGTGATAGACAGGGAGGCCTGGCGTGCTGCGATTCATGGGGTCGCAAGGAGTTGGACACAACTGACTGACTGAACTGAACTGAACTGAATATGTTGACGTCATGAGATATGCTTATGTAGAAATGGACTAATTTCAGTAAGAAACAACGTCAGTAGGCATAACACAAAAGTATTAAATGTGAATGATAAAAGAACACATTAGAAGAAAATCCTTCAACTATAACCTCCTGAGACGTGTGTCTTGCAAGCCTTACATAACACGATTAAGCCAGAGAAGCTGAATTCATGGAAAGAGAGTATTAACAGATGGTGGTGAGTGCACTTTACTTGAAAATGGGACATTAAAAATTAATATCCAACATATCCTTTTCACAATTACATAAAAAGTGGATAATGCATTTAAAGTGCATATTGATGCATGGTACATAAAGAGCACTCAATAAATACCAGCGATTATTATTATACAGGGGAAATGACAAATAGATTCAAAGGATTAGATCTGATAGACAGAGTGCCTGAAGAACTATGGACAGAGGTTTGTGACATTGTATAGGAGGCAGAGATCAAGACCATCCCCAAGGAAAAGAAATGCAAAAAAGGCAAAATGGTTTTCTGAGAAGGACTACAAATAGCTGTGAAAAGAAGAGAAGTGAAAGGCAAAGGAGAAAGGGAAAAATATACCCATTTGAATGCAGAGTTCCAAAGAAAGGCAAGACGATAGAAGAAAGCCTTCTTGAGGGATCAATGCAAAGAAATAGAGGAAAACAACAGAATGGGAAAGACTAGAGATCTCTTCAAGAAAATTAGAGATACCAAGGGAACATTCCATGCAAAGATGGGCTCGATAAAGGACAGAAATGGTCTGGACCTAACAGAAGCAGAAGATATTAAGAAGAAGTGGTAAGAATACACAAGTGAACTATGCAAAAAAGATCTTCACGACCCAGATAATGATGATGGTGTGATCACTCATCTAGAGCCAGACATCCTGGAATGTGAAGTCAAGTGGGCCTTAGGAAACATCACTATGAACAAAGCTAGTGGAGGTGATGGAATTCCAGTTGAGCTGTTTCAAATCCTAAAAAAGGATGCTGTGAAAGTGCTGCACTCAATATGCCAGCACATTTGGAAAACTCAGCAGTGGCCAGAGGACTGGAAAATGTCAGTTTTCATTCCAATCCCAAAGAAAGGCAATGCCAAAGAATGTTCAAACTACCACACAATTACACTCATCTGACATGCTAGCAAAGTAATGCTCATCCAAGCCAGGGTTCAACAGTACATGAACTGTGAACTTCCAGATGTTCAAGCTGGATTTAGAAAAGGCAGAGGAACCAGAGAACAAATTGCCAACAAACTTTGGATCATTGAAGAAACAAGAGAGCTTCAGAAAAACATCTGCTGCTGCTGCTGCTGCTGCTAAGTTGCTTCAGTTGTGTCTGACTCTGTGTGACCCCATAGATGGCAGCCCATCTGTCTCCTCCATCCCTGGGATTCTTCTGTTTTATTGACTATGCCAAAACCTTTGACTGTGTGGACCATAACAAACTCTGGAAAATTCTTAAAGAGATGGGAATACCAGACCACTTGACGTGCCTCTTGAGAAATCTGTATGCAAATCAGGAAGCAACAGTTAGAACAGGACTGGAACAACAGACTGGTTCCAAATCAGGGAAGGAGTACGTCAAGTCTGTATATTGTCACCCTGCCTATTTAACTTATATGCAGAGTACATCATGAGAAATGCTGGGCTGGATGAAGCACAAGTTGGAATCAAGATTGCCAGGAGAAATATCAATAACCTCAGATATGCAGATGACACCACCCTTATCGCAGAAAAGGAAGAATCAAAGAGCCTCTTGATGAAAGTGAAAGGGGAGAGTGAAACAGTTGGGTTCAGTTCAGTTCAGTCAATCAGTTGTGTCCTACTCTTTGTGACTCCATGGACTGCAGCATGTCAGGCCTCCCTGTCCATCACCAACTCCAGGAGTTTACTCAAACTCATGTCCATTGAGTCGGTAATACCATCCAACCATCTCACCCTCTGTTGTCCCCTTCTCCTCTCGCTTTCAATCTTTCCCAGCATCAGGGTCTTTTCAAGTGAGTCAGCTCTTCGAATCAGGTGGCCGAAGTATTGGAGTTTCAGCTTCAACATCAGTTCTTCCAATGAACATTCAGGAGTGATTCCTTTTAGGATGGACTGGTTGGATCTCCTTGCAGTCCAAGGGACTCTCAAGAGTTCTCCAACATCACAGTTCCAAAGCATCAATTCTTTGGCACTTAGATTTTTTTTTATAGTTCAACTCTCACAAAAGTTGTCTTAAAACTCAACATTCAGAAAATTAAGATTTATGGCATCCGGTCCCATTACTTCATGGCAAATAGATTGGGAAACAGTGACAGACTTTATTTTTTTGGGCTCCAAAATCACTGCAGATGGTGACTGCAGCCATGCAATTAAGATGCTTGCTTCTTGGAAGAAAAGTTATGACTAACCTAGACAGCATATTAAAAAGCAGGGACATTACTTTGTCAATAAAGTTCTGTCTAGTCAAAGCTATGGTTTTTCTGGTAGTCATGTATGGATGTGAGAGTTGAACTTTAAAGAAAGCTGAGCACCAAAGAATTGATGCATTTGAACTGTGGTGTTGGAGAAGACTCTTGAGATCCCTTGGACTACAAGAGGATCCAACCAGTCCATCCTAAAGGTCAGTCCTGAATATTCATTGCAAGGAATGATGTTGAAGCTGAAACTCCAATATTTCGGCTACCTGATGCAAACAGCTGATCCTTTGAAAAGACCTTGATGCTGGGAAAAGATTGAGGGCAGGAGAAGAAGGGAATATCAGAGGGTGAGTTGGTTGGATGGCTTCACCGATTCAATGAACATGAGTTTGAGTAAGGTCCAGGAGTTGGTGAAGGACAGGGAGGCCTGGTGTGCTGCAGTCCATGGGGTTGCAAAGAGTTGGACATGACTGAACAAGTGAACTGAACTGAACTGAACTGAATGCAACAAAGAGGACCATCATCATCCATGAGGCTCAGTTATTTTATTTTATTTATTTATTTATTTTAGGCTTATTTAGTAAAAGACTAACTGCAAAGCTTCTCTGGTGGCTCAGGGGTAAAGAATCCACCTGCCAATTCAGGAGACATGCATTCCATCCCTGGTCCAGGAATACCCACAAGCTGTGGGGCAACTAAGCCTACAGGCCACAACCACTAAGCACATACACGATATAGCCTGAGAGCCACAACTTCTGAGCCCACATGCCAAAAGTACAGAAACCTGCACAAGAGAAGCCACTGCAATGAGAAGCCCATGCCTGGTAACTAGAGAGTAGCCCCCATTCACTGCAACTAAAGAAAAGCAAATGTAGCAACAAAGACCCAGTCCAGTTCAGTTGCTCAGTCATGTCCGACTCTGTGACCCCATGAATCGCAGCACACCAGGCCTCCCCGTCCATCACCAACTCCCAGAGTTCACTCAGACCCATGTCCATCGAGTCAGTGATGCCATCCAGCCATCTCATCCTCTGTCGTCCCCTTCTTCTCCTGCCCCCAATCCCTCCCAGCATCAAAGTCTTTTCCAATGAGTCAACTCTTCGCATGAGGTGGCCAAAGAACTGGAGCTTCAGCTTCAGCATCATTCCTTCCAAAGAAATCCCAGGGTTGATCTCCTTCAGAATGTTGGATCTCCTTGCAGTCCAAGGGACTCTCAAGAGTCTTCTCCAACACTGCAGTTCAAAAGCAGCAATCCTTTGGCGCTCAGCCTTCTTCACAGTCCAACTCTCACGTCCATACATGACCACAGGAAAAACCATCCCTTAACTAGACGGACCTTAGTCGGCAAAGTAATGTCTCTGCTTTTGAATATGCTATCTAGGTTGGTCATAACGTTTCTTCCAAGGAGTAAGCATCTTTTAATTTCATGGCTGCAGTCACCATCTGCAGTAATTTTGGAGCCCCCCAAAATAAAGTCTGACACTGTTTCCCATGAAGTGATGGGATCAGATGCCTTGATCTTCATTTTCTGAATGTTGAGCTTTAAGCCAACATTTTCACTCTCCTCTTTCACTTTCATCAAGAGGCCTTTTAGTTCCTCTTCACAGTCTGCCATAAGGGTGTTGTCATCTGTATATCTGAGTTTATTGCTATTTCTCTCGGCAATCTTGATTCCAGCTTGTGCTTCTTCCAGTCCAGCATTTCTCATGATGTACTCTGCATAGAAGTTAAATAAGCAGGGTGACAATATACAGCCATGACGTACTCCTTTTCTTATGTGAAACCAGTCTGTTGTTCCATGCCCAGTTCTAACTGTTGCTTCCTGACCTGCATACAGATTTCTCAAGAGGCAGGTCAGGTGGTCTGGTATTCCCATCTCTTTCAGAATTTTCCACAGTTGATTGTGATCCACACAGTCAAAGGCTTTGGCATAGTCAATACAGCAGAAATAGATGTTTTTCTGGAACTTTCTTGCTTTTTCCATGATCCAGTAGATGTTGGCAATTTGATCTCTGGTTCCTCGCCTTTTCTAAAACCAGCTTGAACATCAGGAAGTCCATGGTTCACGTATTGCTAGCCATAAATAAGTAAATAAATAAATACACAAACATTTTTAGCCTTGACTAGACGGACCTTAGTCGGCAAAGTAATGTCTCTGCTTTTGAATATGCTATCTAGGTTGGTCATAACGTTTCTTCCAAGGAGTAAGCATCTTTTAATTTCATGGCTGCAGTCACCATCTGCAGTAATTTTGGAGCCCCCCAAAATAAAGTCTGACACTGTTTCCCATGAAGTGATGGGATCAGATGCCTTGATCTTCATTTTCTGAATGTTGAGCTTTAAGCCAACATTTTCACTCTCCTCTTTCACTTTCATCAAGAGGCCTTTTAGTTCCTCTTCACAGTCTGCCATAAGGGTGTTGTCATCTGTATATCTGAGTTTATTGCTATTTCTCTCGGCAATCTTGATTCCAGCTTGTGCTTCTTCCAGTCCAGCATTTCTCATGATGTACTCTGCATAGAAGTTAAATAAGCAGGGTGACAATATACAGCCATGACGTACTCCTTTTCTTATGTGAAACCAGTCTGTTGTTCCATGCCCAGTTCTAACTGTTGCTTCCTGACCTGCATACAGATTTCTCAAGAGGCAGGTCAGGTGGTCTGGTATTCCCATCTCTTTCAGAATTTTCCACAGTTGATTGTGATCCACACAGTCAAAGGCTTTGGCATAGTCAATACAGCAGAAATAGATGTTTTTCTGGAACTTTCTTGCTTTTTCCATGATCCAGTAGATGTTGGCAATTTGATCTCTGGTTCCTCGCCTTTTCTAAAACCAGCTTGAACATCAGGAAGTCCATGGTTCACGTATTGCTAGCCATAAATAAGTAAATAAATAAATACACAAACATTTTTAAAAAAGTCTAACTCTAATGACCCATGAGTGATTTTGACCCTCTTTGGTTCTGCCTCATCATGGAACTGTTAATATTTAATGGGAGCAACACAAGCAGTGAAATCTGTTCACTAAAACCTGTTTGTAAGGCCTTCCTCATAAACTGCAGGACATCAGAACTTGAGCATTTTTGAGTCACCAGATTCTGGTGCTTCATGCAATTCAAATAGGTCCAGCCACACTCTCTAATAAAATATGCCAATGGCATGCTTGGGGTTCAGTAAATGGGGTGTCTCATTTGCCCACTAGAATGTACAGTTTGTGGGATGGGAACCTGCCTACCTGTCACACAATATTTCCTCAATAAATATAGGAGTAGCCTTTTCCACCAAGTTTTTGAACTTGCACTTGTCTCACATTTAAAGCAAAGTGTTACTTGGTCCTTTCCCTGTTTTGCTTTATTTAAAACAACAAAACTCCTAAGTCTTCTATTCTTAAATACTTCATCATATCCAGAGTTAGTCTTCCTATATACAGCTTTGGTTGCCTTATTCAGAAGTAAAAACTATATAAAAATTAGGGAAAAAATATTTTTCTCCCAATACAAGATGTCTGGGTTCAATCCCTGGTCAGGGAACTAGATCTCACATATCACAAACAAGACCAGGTGCAGAAAAATAAATAAATATCTAAAAAATAAACAGAAGTTTCTATTTCTTATGAGATTGTTTCAGAAACATTTCAGACTCATGATACTGTATTTTCATATGTATGCAAAACAGGTTTTACAATAATCAGTGCTATAGTTTCATAGAGCATGACGTTGAGAATAATCTTCACCAAAGACCAGATAGGTCTTAAATGATATGACATTGCTTAATTTAACACAGTCCAATACTGGTCTTCCATTTTATCTGTATTACAGTAGTAAAATGTACAAATAGAAGCATAAATATACCACAGTAAAAATAAATAAGTACTGTGGTCAAGAAACCATACTCAAAGGACCTCCATAGTTTCTCTGGACCTAGAGCTCCTCCAGGCTCCACCTGTGCCCCATCTTCACTCCAGCTCCTCAGGACACCTGTGCTTCCTCACCGCCCTGCCAGCTTTTCAGATGAATTCAGGAACCCTCCTGCAGCCCTTCATATCAGTCGTGAGCAACAGTGCAAGTAAGATGAGTGTGTGATGTGTTTACATTTTAAAAGATAAAATTATAAATGCCAATAAACTATCAAATACTATGTGAATCTTCAAGACAAGACTTTAAAATGTGTGAAATTATGAGTGCTGTGAGACTGAAATTTGACAAAATATCCAAGACTGCTGACTATCATTGCACAGCTTTCATGTTCTGTTGAAGGAAGGGATATTTATATAAATAATTGAAAACAATGATTTTGCTAAAATGAAGATAATAAAAGTTTACAAAATATAATTCATTTTCCCCCCATGTAGACACTACTTTCCCTTCAATATATCACCTTGATTTGTTCAATCAAAATTATATTACTTCAACATTATCTTCAAAATGAAAAGATAAATTAGAAAGAGAAAAATAAAGAAATCAGAATGACTTGAATTAACTCGAATTTAAATGCTTTTGAAGATGTAATTAAATCATTTATTTTTATAAGGTGAAGGTGAAGGTGAAGTCGCTCAGTCGTGTCCAACTCTTTGCGACCCCATGGACTGTAACCTACTAGGCTTCTCCATCCATGGGATTCTCCAGGCAAGAATACTGGAGTGGGTTGCCATTTCCTTCTCCAGGGGAATCTTCCCAACCCAGGGATCGAACCCGGGTCTCCCTCATTGGAGGCAGACGCTTTAACCTCTGAGCCACCAGGGAAGCCCATTTATTTTTATAAAGATAAGACTAATGCTTATCTAGTTTAATATCACTTACCTGCCAAAATAAATTACGGATGTAACATTACACTCATATTTCACCTAAAGCTACCAATTTGAGAATGGTGTTAACATGGTAAAAGTTTTGTAAAGTATTGTGGTCCTTTAAGACTATATGAATTCTATGATAATTTGGGAGAAATTGATACTTTTATTTTTCTCTCACTTTTCCATTTTGTTGACATTTTCCATTACTTCTTTCAGAATGACTCGATTGCTTTATTTATACAGATCCTGTGCCTTTCTTGTGGACATTGTTTATAAGCATTTTATTATTGCTCTATCATGGAAAGATTGTTTACAATTCTATTTCTAGGAAAGTCTTGCTATCCTACAGATAAACTATTGATTTTTTGTGTTTATATCTTTCGTCAACTTTAGGCTTTAGCAAAACACTGTCAAAAAACCCCACTGAGCAGATAAAGCTTACTTTGCTGGATTTGCTGAAATAAGAAAGGAAAACACCCTTGCAGAATCTAACCGCCTAGACAGGAAGAGTGGAGTGATGGGTTTGAGGGTCTGACTGGGTGACAAGATTCTCAGACAAGTCTTGTGAGATTGGGAACTCCTTGGGAACTGGCAGTGTATGAGAAACAATAGCTTTATACTCATGTGCATACAAGACCAAGTTCTGAGCCAAGTCTCCTCGACAGTCTTGATAGTTCAGGTTTTGCTAATTTACAGCTAATATTCAGGGCTAAGTATTTCCCAGAGCAAGACTTACCCTGTCTTTCATTTTTCTCAGCCTTCACATAGTGACAAGAATGTATCTTGGGGATGTGTAGTTTCTAATCACGAGGAAAACCAAAACCATGTGGGTTTAAGCTCTCAGTCCCTCCCCTGTGACATCCACATCACGCCTGGATGGAGATCACAACCCCATTGTCTGCAAACAGAAGCGATTTCCATCTCCATTACTTTTTGGTAAGCTGTGGATATATGAGAAGACTCTGCTGGAAGTTTTCCAGAATCTATTACTGTCAGATTTGCTTTTTCTTTTTGCTCAAAGATCAGTTGTTGGATACTTGAAGGGACAAAGTCCATTTCTCAGTATTTCTATTTTGGTGATGACATATCTGAGCAAAGCGACATGGAATAATGCTAAGAAAGACATGTCTCAGGGTTTGGAGTCCTGTATTCAGCAGGAGCTCATTGGAAAAGACCCTGATGCTGGGAGGGATTGGGGGTAGGAGGAGAAGGGGACGACAGAGGATGAGATGGCTGGATGGCATCACCGACTCAATGGACATGAGTTTGAGTGAACTCCAGGTGTTGGTGATGGACAGGGAGGCCTGGCATGCTGCGATTCATGGGGTCACAAAGAGTTGGACAGGACTGAGTGACTGAACTGAACTGAACTGAACTGAAGGGTGCCCAAGCTCTATTTCTGTGAAACATTGGGCTACAAAGTTGCCAAGTGTTGTTATTGTTCAGGCAGACATCCTCATGTCTAGGTCTTGATGGGAGTTTTATTTTTCTGGCCACTTGACCCATTGTTCGTCATTTACAAAGTACTTATTGCTTGATTCCAGTTACAGAGAAAATCACCTTTCTTATTGCAATGAACTAGCATCAGAGAAAGCTGGTTGCCATTCAAAGGAACACAAATAAAAACAATAATTACACTGAACGTGCATCTTAATCAAAAGACACACAAAGGAGAGACTCAAAGTATTGAAAGAAAAAATAAAGATGGGAAACATATACACATTGTAGATAAGAGGTTTGAGTATCTGTTAATAATCTAGATTCTTAAGTAAGTGAGGAAGGAAGTGAGAATGCAAGGAGAGAACACAGGAGAGCAGACCGAAAGAGGTCTGCTCTCTGCTATTGGGAGCTGGCTTCCTGGGTCTTCTGGAGAGGTAGTCTCCTGGATGAGTCGTCATCTTGGTCAGTGTTCTGGGATTAGGTTTATGGCCCCTGAAAAAGTCACTATAAACTTCTTGAGGAGCCTGGCTTGAGATCTCTGGATCCTTTAACTTAAAGATGTGTGCTCACTCCTGATAAAAGTGGCGGGGGAGCAAATTTTGAGTAGAGACCAGGAGTAGCTCTGGAGACAGCTGGAGGCATTTGAGAAGTCGCAGAAATTCAGACCATGAAGACCAAGGTACAATCCCAACAGATCTTAACAAGACGGTCAATTTATGAGAGTATGAACAAAAGATACCTAGATTTTTTTTTTTTTTTTGCTTGAGAAAAGTTGAAAATGTTAGTCACTCGGTTGTGTTTGACTCTTTGCAACCCCATGGACTGTAGCCTGCCAGGCTCATCTGTTCATGGGATTCTCCAGGAAAGAATAGTGGTGTGGGTTGCCATTTGTAAAAGCTTAATGAGCTATAATTAATAATTTATGCACATTTCCACAATGTAAGCATGTTATGATTAAACATGAACTTAAGTGTGATTGACCCTTACTCTCATATATTTCAAAGTCCTGCTTACCTCCTTGGATACATGAAATTTAAAACGTAACTTTAGAAAATATTTGAAGCAGTATTAACTTCCCCTACTCAAAGAAAAAAAACTCAAATTCCTTTAAAAAGTGTATCAATCTGATTGCGTTAATGTGTGTTAATGGCCGAGAGAAGAGTATTCTAAAAAGATTCTGAGGGTTTCTCTGGTGGCTCAGTGGGAATCCACCTGGCAATGCAGGAGACATGAGTTCAATCTCTGGTCTGGGAAGATCCCACATGCTGCAGAGCAACTAAGCCTGTGCCACAACTATTGAGCTTGTGCTCCAGAGCCCAGGAGCCACGACAAGAGAAGCCACCCTGCACCACAGCTAGAAAAAAGCCCACCAGCAACGAAGACCCAGCACAGCCATAGACAAATAAATAAAGAAAAAACTTTTTAAAAGATTCTGTGCTGTACAGTAGGTTCTCGTTAATTATCTATTTTATTCATAATATCAATAGTGTATATATGACAATCCCAATCTCCCAAATCATTCCACCCTCTGTCCCCCTTGGTGACCAAAATGAGAAGGAAATCCAAGGAAATAGGGGACAGAGTCATACCTACAGCTGATTCTCTTTGTTATACAGCAGAAATGAACAGAACACTGTAAGGCAATTACACTCCAATAATTAAAAAAACAAACAAACAAACATGAAAAAAGAGATTCTGATCTCATGCCCCATTTAAACCCTACCTTAAAAAACAGACCTCTCTCTCTTAAAAAGAATGAGTCAGGTAAAAGCAGAAGTGGCCTTGAATCTGCTAAAATATTTTAGGTGTCTTGTACAGTCATGTAAGATAACACTTGTGAGTTTCTATATTACACATAAACAGCATGTCAAGGATTCAGGGTATCTCAGGATATCTTCAGATATCCAGTATCTCAGGCAATGATTTGTTATGTAAACAAACATCTGATGGGGAGACCTTGGTATGGTTCCCAGGAACAGACTACATAATCTTCAGAGTCCGTCATTTAGGAATTGCACTGTTGGGAAGGTCTCAGTCAAGATGAGGCCTTAACTGAGGCCTCAAGACTAATGTCTTAACTGTCTTCCTATGTGGCCTTGAATATCTCATCTCCAAACAACCAGTCATTCACACACACTTGTCTGCCATGGAGTTCATCACATCCTGCCGACACAGTCACATTATCAAGCTCCCCTGAATTACTTGCACAAATGTCCTCCCAGCTTGTACTTATAATGTGTGGTTTTTGAGTATAGAGAGGATGAAGTTGGACTAACAAAACTGCATTTTCAAAGCTTTAAAAGTTATTGTCATATAAATGTCATTGAAAACAAACTAGAGAAGCAACCCAGTTAATATTAGTGAGGAACCCCTAGCACCAAAAGTAGAGAGACCTCCCTCGCAGAGCCATCCACACCCCAAGCTGAGAGGAGGCATCCCCACAACTTAAGAGGTGCCCCAAGTCCCCTGCCACAACTCGAGAGGAGCCCTCCACTGCAACTCGAGAGAAGCCACTGGCCACAACGAGAGAGTAGCTGGCGGACTTTGTACCTAGAGAGGAGACTCTCTGAAGCACATAAAGATAAGTCTCCCACCACAACTAGAGAGGAGACAACACACCGCAACTACAGAGGTGACCCCTGCTGACACTAGAGAAGAGCCCCATGCCGCAACTATGTGCCACTGGCAAATCACAACTAGATAGGAACTACCCTGCACATGGCTGCTAGAGAGGAGTCACCCCAACACAACTTGAGAGGAGGGCCCACCGCAACTTGAGAGGAGCCCTATGCCGCAACACGAGAGGATCCCTCAGCCACAAAGACAGAGGAACTTCCCTGTCAGAGCTGGAGAGGATACCCCTGCCACAACTAGAGAGGAGCCTGTAGACATTGCACCTAGAAAGGAGTCACTCTGCTACAAATAGAGTTGAGCCCACTGAAGTAACTTGAGAGGAGCCCCTGAAAACTAGAGAGGACCAACCCTGTGAAAACTAGTGAGGAGCCATCAGCATCAAAAGTAGAGAGGACTGTCCACCCCATGGACCTACCCCCACCACAACCCGAGAGGAGTCACCACTGCAACTTGAGAGGAGCTGAGTCACCTGCCACAACTCAAGAGGAGCTCTCCACCACAACAGAGTGTTGACCACCCACCACAACTAGAGAGTTGAACCCCATCACAACTAGAGAGTAGCCCCTTGCCCATTGCAACTAGATAGTAACCACTGCAAAAAAAACCTCGAAGGAGCACCCCCCCACACACACACCAATTAGAGAGGAACCCCTAGTACAATGCAACTAGAGTGGAGCCCCCAGCCACAACTACAGTGTTGACCAACTGCCACAACTAGAGAGTTGACCCTGGCAAGACTAGAGAGGAGCCTACACACCATATCTGTAGAAGAGCCTCCGCCCACCCCTACCACAACGATTGAGAAACACCACTGCCCAATGCAACTAGAGAGGAACAGCCAAGTCTTCTGCTGCAACATGAGAGGAGACCCTGGCCACAATGACAGAGAAGCCCCCCTGCCAAAACTGAAGAGGATAACCCTGCCGCAAGTAGAGTGGAATTCCCCTGGACATCACACCTAGAGATGAGCCCCTCTGCTACAAGTAAGGATAAGCCCTCTGAAGTAACTTGAGAGGAGGCCTTCACAACTAGACAGGAGCTACCCTGCTAAAATTAGTGAAGAACCCCTAGCGACAAAGAGGACACCCCTGCAGAGGCCTCCCATCACAACCCGAGAGGAGGCACCACTGCAACTCCAGAGGAGCCCTGAGTCCTCTGCCACAATTCAAGAGGAGGACTCTGCTGCTACTCGAGAGAAGCCACTGGCCACAATGAGAGAAGATGCCCCTGGACATTGCACCGAGAGAGGAGCCACTCTGTGGCAAATACAGATGAGCCCCCCACCACAACAAGAGAGGAGCTCCCTGCACACTGCAGTGAGATAGGACTCCTCTCAGACGTCACAAATAAAAAAACCTCCCACCATAACGAGAGGAGCCTGCACACCGCAACTAGAGAGGAGCTCACCAGTATACCACAACTAGAAAGGAGCCCCCACACCACAGTGAGAGGAATCCCCCACCACAACTAGAGAGGAGCCCTCCATGCCACAGCTAAAGAAGAGAGCCTCTGCTACAACTAGAGATGGTCTCCAGCACATCACAACTATTAAGAAGCGCCTCTGCACATCATTACCAGAGATGAGTCCCCCCACCACAACTCAAGAGGAGCACTCCACTGCAACTCGAGAGGTGCCCCCCCCCACACACCAGAACTAGAGTGGAGCCCCTCTACCACAACTACAGAGAAGTCACCACTGCCACAATGAGAGAGGAGCCCACAAACCATAGCTGGACAGAAGCCCACCCACCACAACTACAGAGTTGACCCCCACTGCAGCCGTAACTAGCGAGTAACCACCTGTACATTGCAACTAGACAGGAGCCACCCTGCTCATCACTCATAGAGAGGAGTCCCCCCAACACAACTCGAGAGGAGGCCCCACCACAACTCAACAGGAATCCTAAGTCCCCTGCCGCAACTCAAAGAGGAACCCCTAGTCCCATGCCACAGCTTGAGAGGAGCCCTATGCCACAAAAGTGGATGAGCTCCTGGCCACATCCCCCTGCCACAACAGGAGTGGAGTACCCCTGGACATCACATGTAGAAATGAGCCCTTCTGTCACAAATAGAGATAAGCCCCCTGAAGTAACTCAAGAGGGGCACCTCACAACTAGAGAGAAGAAACCACACTAATATTAGCAAGGAACACCTAGCACCAAAAGTAGAGAAGACCCCACCCCACGGAGCCCCCACCACAACCCGACAGGAGCCCCAAGTTCCCTGCCATAACTTGAGAGGAGCTCTCCACCGCAACTCGAGAGAAGCCACTGGCTACAATGAGAGAGGACCCCCTGCTCCCCCCAGACATTGCACTTAGAGATGAGATCCTCTACTGCAAATAGAGATGAGGCCCCACTACAACTAGACAGGAGACCCCCTGCACATCGCAATGAGACAGGAGTCCTCTTAGACATCACAACTGGAGAAGAGAACCCCACCACAACTAGAAAGGAGCCCACCAGCACACCACAACTGGAAAGAAGCCCCCACATTACAACTAGAGAGGAATCCCCCTCCACAAATCAAAAGGAGCCCCCACTAGAAATGAGAGGAGCCCCCTGCTGCAATTCGAGAGGAGCCCACCTCCACAACTATAGAGTAGCCTCCCAGCTGAACTTGAGAGGAGCCCTTGACCACTAGAGAGGAGCCCTCCACCACTAGACAGCAGAACCCCACCACAGCTAGAGTAGCCCCTATGAACATCGCCACAAGAGAGGAGCACACTCACATACTGCAATTAGAGAGAAGTTCCCCACTACAACCAGAGAGGAGCCCCTCATAACACAGATAAAGAAGAGGCCACCTGCCATGACTAGAGAGTAGCCTCCAGCACATCACAACTATTAAGGAGCACCTCTGCACATCACTACCAGAGAGGAGGTCCCCCACCACATTCATGAAGAGCACTCATCCACAACTTGAGAGCTGGCCCCTGCACACCACAACTAGAGTGGAGCCCCCCTACCACAACTACAGAGGAGCCCCCCAGCCACAACTACAGAGAAGCCCACCCAGTACAATTACAGAGTTGACCCCCGCCGCAGCTAGAGTGGAGCCCCATGCCACAACTAGAGAGTAGCCACACTCACATTGCAACTAGACAGGAGTTACCCTGTACCTCGCTGCTAGAGAGGAGCCTTTCTACCACAACTCAAGAGGAGGCTTGACTACAACTGAAGAGGAATAGCGAGTCCCATGCTGCAACTTGAAAGTTACACCAAGTCCCCCGCTGCAAACTCGAGAGGAACCCATGCACCGCTGTGTTCCCCGCCGCAACTCGAGGAGCCTTCCCTCCCCACCACCCACTGCAACTAGAGAGGAGCCTGCACACCACATCTGGAGAAGATCCCCTCGCCACACCGCAAATATTGAGGAACACCACTGTCAAATGCAATTAGAGAGGAACCACCGGTTCCCTGCCGCAACTCCCGAGGAACCCCGAGTCCCTTGTCACAAGTCGAGAGGGACTCCGAGTCCCCTGCTGCAACTTGTGCGGAGCCCTCTATTGCAACTTGAGAGAAGCCCCACGCCAAACGAGAGAGGAGCACAACTGTACAACTGGACAGGTCCCCTCGCCACAACTAGAGAGGAGCTGCCCAGATATCGGACCTCGGGAGGATCCCCTTCACTGCAAATAGAGACAAGCCCGCTGCTGCAACTCGAGTGGAGCCCCCCACAACTAGAGAGGTGCAACCTCTCCACAACTAGACAGTAGACCCCAAGACACAACTGGAGAGTAGCCCCCAACACTGCCACTAGAGAGGAGCATATCTGCACATCACAATTAGGCAGAAGCCCCCTGCAGCAAGTAGATAAGAGCCCCCCATGCCACAACTAAATAGGAGGCCCCCAGCCCCAACTAGAGAGTAGCCTCCCATACATTGCAACTGGAAAACAGTGCCCCTGCACATTGCTACCAGAGATGAACCTTCCCACCACAATTCAAGAGGAGCACTCCGCCGCAACTCTAGTGGTGCCCCCCGCACACTACAACTAGAAAGGAGCCTGCACACCACAGCTAAAGAGGAGCCCACCCAACACTAGAGTTGAACTCCACCACAACTAGAGAGGAGCCCAACCATCACATCTAGAGAGCAGACCAACCTCCATAACTAGATAGTTCACCCCCAGGAGCAACTAGTGAGGAGCACACCACTGAAACTAGAGGGCCCCCCATACATCACAACTGGAGTGGAGTCCCACCTTCAGAGTGGAGACCCCTGCCACAACTAGAAAGCAGCACCAGCACATTGCAACCTGAGAGGAGACTTCCAAAACAACTGGAGAGGAGCCCCTGACCACAACTGGATAGGAGCCATCCCACACATCGCAATTAGAGAAAAGCACCCTTGCACATCACAACTAGACAGGAGCCCCCACACATATCGTAACTAGAGAGCAGTCCCCCATCACAACTAGAGAGTAGCTCCCTGAATATTGCCACTAGAGAGGAGCACACCTGAAGACTGCAATTAGAAAGAAGCTGCTGCCACAACTAGAGAGGAGCTCCCCACGCCACAACCAAAGAAGATGCCCCCACCACAACAAGAGAGTAGCTTCCCATACATCGCCAATGAAAAGGAGTGCACTTCACGCTTCATCACACCTTCATCACAACCAGAGAGGAGTCTCCACCACCACAATTCAAGAGGGGCACTCTACCACAACTAGAAAGGAGCCCCCTTTGACAACTGGAGAGGAACCTCCTTGTCAAAACTAGAGAGGCACCAGCAAACCACGACTAGAGAGAAGCCAACCCACCACAACTACAGAGTTGGCCCCCACAGCAACCACAGAGGAGCCCCAGCAGCAACTAGACAGTAGCAGCCCACACATCGTTGCTAGAGAGGAGCCACCTCACCACAACTCAAGAGGAGGCCCCAGCACAACTCGACAGGAGCCCCAAGTCCTCTGCCACAACATGAGAGGAGCCCCGAGTCCCCCGCCGCAACTTGACAGGAGCCCTATGCAGAAACAAGAGAGGAGCCACCAGCCACAACAACAGAGGCTCCCATAACCAAAACTGGAGAGAATGCCCCCGCCACAAGTAGAGAGGAACCCACTCACATTCCAACTAGAGAGGAGCCCTCTGTTCACCACAACTAGAGAGGAGACCCCACCAAAAGTAGAGGAGACATACACGGCAAGTCGAAAGGAGTCCCCAGTGCAAGAGGAGAGGAGCCCCCCACACATTGCAACTAGAGAGGAGTCCCCACACTAGAGAGGAGCCACCCACAGCAAATCAAGAGGGGCCACCCACTGTAACTCGAGAGGAGAATCCACCACAACTAGAGAGGAGCCCCATTCCACCATAAGAGAGGAGCCTACACAAACATCACAACTAAACTAGAGCACTGACCACCCGCCACAACTAGATAGTTGAGCCCCCCAAACAACTAAAGATTAACCTGCACATCACAAATACAGAGAGGTCCTGTGGCAACAACTAGAGTGTAGTCTCCTGCCACAACTAGAGAGTAGCCCCTTGCCCATCGCAACTAGAGAGGAACCTCTGCAACAATTCAAAGGAGGCCCATCACAACTAAAGAGGAGCTCCTAGTTCAATGCAACTAGTGAGGAGCCCCCTACCACAACTAGAGAGGAGCCCTGGGGGGGGGCTCACACTAGTTTCTCACAACTAGTGAGAAACACTTAGAGCAGAGCCCCCCACCACAAGTAGAGATAAGCCTCCTGCCACACCTCGCAAGGGCCCCTCCACCACAGCTAGAGGATATCACACACCACAACTAGAGAGTAGCCCCCTGAAACAACATGAGAGGAGACCCCTGTCGTAACTTGAGAAGAGCCTCCACCACAACTTGAGAGTAGACACCAACCACAACTAGAAAGAAACCCACTCACCACAACTAGAGAGTTGACCTTCCACGGCAATGAGAGGAACTCCCTGCCACAACTAGAGAGGAGCCTGTATGCCACATCTGTAGAAGAGCCCTGCACCCCCCCCCCCGGCCCTTACACTGCAAATATTGAGGAACATCCCTGCCCAGTGCAACTATAGAGGAGCTCCCCTACCACAACTAGAGAACTGACCACTCGCCACAACTAGAGAGTAGCCTCTTCCCCATCACAACTAGAGGGGAACCACTGCAACAACTCAAATGAGGCCCACCACAACTAGAGAGGAGCTCCTAGTTCAGTGCAACTAGAGATGAGCCCCCTTGGTAAGTGGGGCTTTATCAGGTCTCTAGAGTGGAGACCCTGCCACCACTAGAGTAGCCCCTTGCTCATTGACAATGAGAGGAACTCCCTGCCACAACTAGAGAGGAGCCTGTATGCCACATCTGTAGAAGAGCCCTGCACCCCCCCCCCCGGCCCTTACACTGCAAATATTGAGGAACATCCCTGCCCAGTGCAACTATAGAGGAGCTCCCCTACCACAACTAGAGAACTGACCACTCGCCACAACTAGAGAGTAGCCTCTTCCCCATCACAACTAGAGGGGAACCACTGCAACAACTCAAATGAGGCCCACCACAACTAGAGAGGAGCTCCTAGTTCAGTGCAACTAGAGATGAGCCCCCTTGGTAAGTGGGGCTTTATCAGGTCTCTAGAGTGGAGACCCTGCCACCACTAGAGTAGCCCCTTGCTCATTGCGGCTAGAGAGGAACTACTGAAAAAACTTTAAGTAGCCACTCCACAACTAGAGAGGAACCCCTCAGTTCAGTTCAGTTCAGTTCAGTCGCTCAGTTGTGTCCGACTCTTTGCGACCCTATCAATCGCAGCACGCTAGGCCTCTCTGTCCATCACCAACTCCCAGAGTTCACTCAGACTCATGTCCATCGAGTCAGTGATGCCATCCAGCCATCTCATCCTCGGTCGTCCCCTTCTCCTCCTGCCCCGAATCCCTCCCAGCATCAAAGTCTTTTCCAATGAGTCAACTCTTTGCATGAGGTGGCCAAAGTATTGGAGTTTCAGCTTTAGCATCATTCCTTCCAAAGGAATCCCAGGGCTGATCTCCTTCAGAATGGACTGGTTGGATCTCCTTGCAGTCCAAGGGACTCTCAAGAGTCTTCTCCAACACCACACTTCAAAAGCATCAATTCTTCGGCGCTCAGCCTTCTTCACAGTCCAACTCTCACATCCATACATGACCACAGGAAAAACCATAGCCTTGACTAGACGGACCTTAGTCGGCAAAGTAATGTCTCTGCTTTTGAATATACTATCTAGGTTGGTCATAACTTTTCTTCCAAGGAGTAAGCGTCTTTTAATTTCATGGCTGCAGTCACCATCTGCAGTGATTTTGGAGCCAGGCCTCCCTGTCCAGCACCAACTCCTGAAGTCCACCCAAACCCATGTCCATCGAGTCAATGATGTCATCCAACCATCTCATCCTATGCCATCCCCTTCTCCTCCTGCCCTCAATGTTTCCCAGCATCAGGGTCTCTTCCAATGAGTCAGTTCTTCACATCAGATGGCCAAAATATTGGAGTTTCAGCCTCAACATCAGTCCTTCCAATGAACACCCAGGACTGATCTCCTTTAGGATGGACTGGTTGGATTTCCTCGCAATCCAAGGGACTCTCAAGAGTCTTCTCATATAAAAAAACTATAAAACACTGATGAAAAGTGGTGTCATCTGCATATCTGAGGTTATTGATATTTCTCCCGGCAATCTTGATTCCAGCTTGTGTTTCTCCCAGCCCAGTGTTTATCATAATGACCATTATATCTACTACTGTAGGCAGGAATCCCTTAGAAGAAATGGAATAGCTATCATGGTCAACAAAAGAGTCCGAAATGCAGTACTTGGATGCAATCTAAAAATTGACAGAATGATCTCTGTTTGTTTCCAAAGCAAACCATTCAATATCACAGTAATCCAAGTCTTCCCTTCTGGCTCAGATGGTAAATCGTCTGCCTGCACTGCGGGAGACCCGGGTTCAAGCCCTGGGTTGGGAAGATCTTCTGGTGAAGGAAATGGCAGCCCACTCCAGTACTCTTGCCTGGAAAATCCCATGGACGGAGGAGCGCAGTAGGCTACAGTCCATGGGGTCACAAAGAGTTGGACACGACTGAGCGACTTCACTTCACTTCAATCCAAGTCTATGCCCCAACCAGTAATGCTGAAGAAGCTGAAGTTGAATGGTTCTATGAAGACCTACAAGACCTTTTAGAACTGACACCCAAAAAAGATACCCTTTTCATTATAGGGGACTGGAATGCAAAAGTAGGAAGTCAAGAAACACCTGGAGTAACAGGCAAATTTGGCCTTGGAATAGGGAATGAAGCAGGGCAAAGACTAATAGAGTTTTGCCAAGAAAATGCAGTGGTCATAGCAAACACCCTCTTCCAATAACACAAGAGAAGACTCTACACATGGACATCACCAGATGGTCAACACCAAAATCAGACTGATTATATTCTTTGCAGCCAAAATGGAGAAGCTCTACACAGTCAACAAAAATAAGACCAGGAGCTGACTGTGGCTCAGATCATGAACTCCTTATTGCCAAATTCAGACTTAAATTGAAGAAAGTAGGGCAAACCTCTAGACCATTCAGGTATGACCTAAATCAAATCCTTTATGATTATACAGTGGAAGTGAGAAATAGATTTAAGGGTCTAGATCTGATAGAGTGCCTGATGAATATGGAATGAGGTTCGTGATATTGTACAGGAGACAGGGATCAAGACCATCCCCATGGCAAAGAAATGCAAAAAAGCAAAATGGCTGTCTGAGGAGGCCTTAAAAATAGCTGTGCAAAGAAGAGAAGTGAAAAGCAAAGGAGAAAAGGAAAGATATAAGCATCTGAATGCAGAGTTCCAAAGAATAGCAAGAAGAGATAAGAAAGCCTTCCTCAGTGATCAATGCAAAGAAATAGAGGAAAACAACAAAATGGGAAAGACTAGAGATCTCTTCAAGAAAATTAGAGATACCAAGGGAACATTTCATGCCAAGATGGGCTCGATAAAGGACAGAAATGGTCTGGACCTCACAGAAGCAGAAGATATTAAGAAGAGATGGCAAGAATATACAGAAGAACTGTACAAAAAAGATCTTCATGACCTGTGATAATCACGATGGTGTGATCACTCATCTAGAGCCAGACATCCTGGAATGTGAAGTCAAGTGGGCCTAAGAAAGCATCACTACAAACAAAGCTAGTGGAGGTGATGGAATTCCAGTGGAGCTGTTTCAAATCCTGAAAAATGATGCTGTGAAAGTGCTGTACTCAATCTGCCAGCAAATTTGGAAACCTCAGCAGTGGCCACAGGACTGGAAAAGGTCAGTTTTCATTTCAATCCCAAAGAAAAGCAATGCCAAAGAATGCTCAAACTACCACACAATTGCTCTCATCTCACACACTAGTAAAGTAATGCTCAAAATTCTCCAAGCCAGGCTTCAGCAGTACGTGAACCGTGAACTTCCTGATGTTCAAGATATTTTAGAAAAGGCAGAGGAACCAGAGATCAAATTGCCAACGTCTGCTGGATCATGGAAAAAGCAAGAGAGTTCCGGAAAAACACCTATTGCTGCTTTATTGACTATGCCAAAGCCTTTGACTGTGTGGATCACAATAAACTGTGGAAAATTCGGAAAGAGATGGGAATACCAGACCACCTGACCTTTCTCTTGAGAAACCTATATGCAGGCCAGGAAGCAACAGTTCAAACTGGACATGGAACAACAGACTGGTTCCAAATAGGAAAAGGAGTACATCAAGGCTATATATTGTCACCCTGCTTATTTAACTTCTATTCAGAGTACATCATGAGAAACACTGAGTGGAAGAAACACAAGCTGGAATCAAGAAGCTAAATTTACCAGGCCAAATTTCCTTGTTGGGTACAGCAATAAGTTATTCATGCAAAAGCTTAAAAACTTCAGTGTTAGAAATTGACTGGTGTCTTCAAATATTCCTAAAACACAATTAGTTATCCACTGTTGTATAACAAAACATTGCAAAATTTATGTCTTAAAACAATAGACTTCTTTCAACTCAAAATGTGATTTGACTTGAGTTTAGCTTGTGGTTTTTCTGCTAGTCTCCTAGACTGTATCACTGAGGTTAGCTGCCAGTCAGCTGAGTGTCTCTGCTGATGGAGGTTAGTTGTGAATTTGTCATGGGGCAACAAGGTCATGGTTTTCTAATCATCCAGCAGACTAGTCAACGCTTGTTTACATGGCGGTAGTGGCAATTCTCTAAAGGCAGTAACGGAGAGCAAGTTCCAAAGCACAGGTACTTTTCAAATCTCTGCTTCTTTAAATTTGCTATCATTTCATTGTCCAAAACAAGTGTCATGGGTTTAATTATTTCTCTTAATTCATAGGGTGAAGTCCTGACCATTGCCTCAAATACCTCAGAGTGTGAGCTTAATTCGAATTAAATTTGTTGCAGATATAATCAGTTAAATTAAGCTGAAATCATCCTGGAGTAGAGTAGGACCCTAATGCCATATGACCTTCTAATCCAATGTCTTTTTATTAATGTACAGTTGATTTACAATGTGCCAATCTCTGCTGTACAGCAAAGTGACTCAGTTATATACACACAGTTAATATCTTTTCATTATGTCTTATCAGATATTGGATATAATTCCCTGCACTATACAGTAGGACCTTATTGTTTATTCACTCTAAATGTAAAAATTTCATCTTCCAATCTCAGTCTTCCAATATATTCGTCTCCCTTCACTCTCTTTGCCTTGGCAACCACACATCTCTTCTCTATGTCTATGAGTTTGTTCCTATTTCATAGATAGGTTCATTTATGCCATAGTTGGGGGCTTCCCATATAGTGCTAGTGGTAAAGAACCTGCCTGGCAGTTCAGGAGATATAAGAGACACAGGTTCGATCCTTGGGTTGGGAAGATTCCCTGGAGTAGGAAATGGCAACCCACTCCAGTATTCTTGCTTGGAGAATCCCATGCAGTACAGTTCATAGGATCACAAAAAGATACGACTGAAGTGACTTAGCATGTCCACATGCCTGTCATATGTCAGATTCCACTTCTAAGTGATATTGTATGGTATTTGCAATATGGCCTTATAACATGGCCTAATTCAGTATGCCTTATGAAAGGGGGAAATTTAGAGACAGATACACACACAGAGAGAACACCATATAAAAATTATAATTATGCTACCATAAGCCAAGAAATTCTCAGAAGCTAAGAGAGGCCAGGAAAAGATCCTTTCCTAGAGCCTTCAAAGCAAGCATGGACTAGCGGACATCTTGATCTCAGGCTTCTAACTCTCATAATTGTGGTATAATAAGCGTTTGCTGTTTAAACCAGCTAGCTAGTGATAGTCTGCCTCAGCCCTAGCACCATATCTTTACTGGTGGCTCAGCGGTAAAGAATCCACTTGCAGTATAAGAGACGTAATTTCGATCCTTGAGTCTGAATGATCCCTTGGAAAAGGAAATGACAACCCACTTTAGTATTTTTGCCATGGATAGAGGAACCTGGCAGGTTACAGTCCATGAGGTCTCAAAGAGTTGGACACGACTGAGTGACAAAGCACACATCCAAAGGCATTGACACAGGGAAGCATGAGAAAATGGGACCCATTCTGCAGTAAGATATCAAGAGGGTAAAAAGGTAAATCAACACAAGGCCATTGCCGGTATACTGAACCAAGTATGTACGTTCAAATGATTGGGCTTTAAAAATAATTTTTCAATAGTCCCTCTGTGTTGCTATTCCATTGAATTAACCCACACTTAGGGTCATTTGCTTTTTTTTTTTTTCTGACTTTAAGGATCAATTTTTAAATTTTAGTTTGATTTGAGAATTATGTATTTACTTTGTCCTGGGTTAAAATTTATAACATAAAGTGCATCCAAGAAATTTCAACTTTTATGGTTGCTCCTACTCTAAGGACAGATTTGATGTATAGATTGTTACCATGCAACAGCCCTCTCCTCCTTCATGTGTCAGTCATTCAGTTGTGTCTGCTTGTCTGCAAGCCCACTGACTGTAGTTTGCCAGACTCCTCTGTCCGTGGGGTTTTCCAGGCAAGAATACGAGACTGAGTTACCATTTCTTACCCCAGGGGATCTTCCCAACCCAGGATCAAACTCAAGTCTCCTGTGTCTCCTATACTGACAGGTGGATTCTTTACCACTGTACCACATGGGAAGCCCCTTCCTTCTTTATACATACCTTTATTAAAGCCCTAAGCATGTCGATAGGAAAGCCTGGCATGCTGCAGTCCATGGGGTCGCAAAGAGTCAGACACGACTGAGTGACTGAACTGAACTGAACCATGTCAGATTATACTTCTTAAATGTTTGTGTTTCTTTCCTAATCCTATAAGCTCCTCGATGACAGAAATCATGTCTTGTTTTTAATTCTGTCTTCAATGCCTAGCTGAAATATTCACTCAATTATAAGTTCAGAAAATGTTTATTTAGTGCCTACAATAGGCTAGGACTTGGGGGCATGATAATAAGAAGACAGACATGGTTCCTGTACTTACAGAGCCTAAATTCTTACAGAAAAGGCAGTCCTGAAAAGGATAACTGTAACAAAGTGTGGAAAATTTTACAGACGAGGAGGAAGAAAGTACTCTGTAAATGCTCATTCAAATTAATGTTTTACTGACAAAGCATTGCTTGGATAATTCTCATGTTACCTCGATACGATTGGATATGACTCGAAATAGAACTTGAAATGACTTGTCTAGTTGAATTTTTGTGTGCAAAACTTCCTAATTTTTTTTTTTTCACTTTTGAACTGGCAATGACCCACCACACAATTGTCATGAGGAGCAGAGGTGGTCTGAGGACTCAAGAGTTCTTCAAATGACACTTCCTATAGTGTCGTTGAACAAATCAATCACACAGAAGCAGCAGAAAGAGCATCAGATTAGGTGGAGCAAGGGGCAAGAGTAATAAACATGGAAATTAACCAAAAACTGCTAGCAGATTAAGTCTGTTTATTTCTTACAGGAGGCGCCCAGGTCCCTTCAGTCACAGAAGTTAATTGGGAGCAGGAGCAAAGTAAGTATTCAATTATTCATGGACACACATCAGTAACAAGCAATTACTGCATTTGGTTATAGGGATGCAGTTGACATTGAACATGGAACTAATATCTTTACAGGAAGCAATACAACCTTCAGAAGAAGATAATATCAATGTCTAATTGCCAGTTATTGCATCCACTCTGCATATCCTGATAATGTAATTCAACATTTCTCAATTCTTCTCAATCCTGGCTACACGTTAGAACCACCTGGAATCCTAAAATTAAAACATGTGTGTGTGTGTGTATAACACATATATATGTTAGACACACACACACACACACATATATATGCTAGACACCATCCCTCAAGGAATCTGATTTTATTAATTTAATTGTCCTAGGATGGGGCTTGAAGCATCCTGTTTTTTAAAAGCCGAAAGTGAAACTTTCCAATGTGTAGCCAGGGCTGAGTATAACTGGAGTGCCATTTGAGACCACCTTTAGATTACAAACAATGAGTAGAATCTCATTAATATTTATTTAACCTCTTTGCCATTTATATTGCAATAATAGCCAAAATTCCCACTGGGGGTCATTGTTGGTATACTTGTTGGTATTCCTGAGTAGGAACATGATCTATTGCTAAGTCATCCCACAATTCTAAGGAAGACATTTGACCTCCCAGATACTCACTTTCTTTGTTTGCCAAAAGGAGGAATTGGTCTAGGTCAGAGTCAGACATGAATGCCTACCATCAAACTTAAAAGTGAAGAGTATGGACTCTGGAGCCAGGTGGCTTGGATTCAAGTACCTGTTTGTTCTGCTACTACTACCTATGTGAACTTACCAAGATGCTTAATTTTTTCTGCCTTAGTTTCCATTTCAATAAGATGGAAATAATTATACTGATTCATAGCATTGTTGTAAAGGTTAATTGAATTAATATATGTAGAATGCTTACCGACAGTACCCTGCTAGTATGATTGCTATCATTTGCAGGATAGTATAGCCTATAAGGCTTACATTTATATACACGTGAGCTGTGGAAATAAATTGCTATAGTGTCTCACCCCATGTTAGTTTATTTTTTCCCACAGCCTTAATGTAGTGTGGGTAAAACTCTCCTCACAGAGGATTATAGAGTTGAACAGTAAATACAGGTAAAGCACTTACAACAGAGGCAAATAAAAGTATTTACTTAATAATTGAATTTAATAACCCAATAAATTCCACCTATTATATTTAAGGGTAGAGCAAAACAGGTAAAATAAATATGTGAAATGGTAGGAAGGTCCACATTTGTCCTCAAAGGGGAAGCTAATACCAAGCTTAAATTGATTTTTGCCATGCCAGATGTTATGATCTTTTTCAGAAAAAAATTTTTATCCAAAAATCTCTGGATTTATAATGTTGACCACTAAATAAATAAGTTTGAACTGATGGTAAACAAACATGTCTGATGCTATCAGGTTGTAAATTCTGGTCTGAATTATCTGGGGAACACTTTTCACTAGAGGAATATCTGGCTACAGTTTTCTGATCCTCCCAAATGGTGCGATTTCACAGCTGCTCTTAAAGCGTGGTCCCTGGTCCAGCAGCATCAGCATCACCTGAGAACTTGTTCTACATGCAAGGTCTTCCCAACCTTCTGAGTCAGAAACTTTTGGGATGGGGCCCAGTAATCCACGGTTTACCAAGTCCTCCAAAAGATTCCAAAGCTTGCTCAGTCACTGAAACATCAGTGCAATAGAAATAACTTGGTCTTTGAAAGAGATTCAAAGTTCTAGCTCCATAGGATAGTAACTGTGCAACCGTGGTCAAGGTCAGTGTGGTCTCTGAAGTGATGATCTAAAATAGAGTGGCTAGGAAGTCTAAACACAGATGCCCCTTTCAACTGCTGCTGCTGCTGCTGCTAAGTTGCTTCAAGTCATGTCCGACTCTGTGTGACCCCATAGACAGCAGCCCACCAGGGTCCCCCGTCCCTGGGATTCTCCAGGCAGGAATACTGGAGTGGGGTGCCATTTCCTTCTCCAATACATGAAAGTGAAAAGTGAAAGTGAAGTCACTCAATCGTGTCCGACTCTTCGCGACCCCATGGACTGCAGCCTACAAGGCTCCTCTGTCCATGGGATTATCCAGGCAAGAGTACTGGCTGGAGTGGAGTGCCTCGCCCTCTCCTGGGCCCTTCCTATTTCCTTGAGAAATGCCACAATCTTTCCATCTGTTACTTTACTTCTAGGATAATCCGCCAATTAAAATGTTCAACTGTTATGTTCTAGGAGTCCTATTCAACTGCTACACATAGATGAAAAGAATGTTTCCCCCCAAAATTTTAATCTCTTGTAGGCAGCATATATATGGGTTTTGTTTTTGTATCCATTCAGCCAGTCTTTGCCTTTTAGTTGGGGCATTCAACCCATTTACATTTAAGGTAATTATTGATAAGTCTGAACCCGTTGCCATTTACTTTATTGTTTTAGGTTCAGGTTTATTCATCCTTTTTGTGTTTCCTGTCTAGAAAAAATCCTTTAGCAATTGTTGGAGAGCTGGTTTGGTGGTGCTGAATTCTCTCAGCTTTTGCTTGTCTGGAAAGCTTTTAATTTCCCCTTCATATTTGAATGAGATCCTTGCTGGGTACAGTAATCTGGGCTGTAGGTTATTTTCTTTCATCCACCTATGGACAACTTATCTTCGACAAAGGAGGCAAGAATATACAGTGGATTAAAGACAATCTTTTTAACAAGTGGTGCTGGGAAAACTGGTCAACCACTTGTAAAAGAATGAAATTAGATCACTTTCTAACACCATACACAAAAATAAACTCAAAATGGATTAAAGATCTAAACATAAGACAAGAAACTATAAAACTCTTAGAGGAGAACATAGGCAAAACACTCTATGGGCTGTAGGTTATTTTCTTTCATCACTCTAAGTATGTCTTGCCATTCCCTCCTGGCCTGAAGAGTTTCTATTGAGAGATCTGCAGTTATTCTTACGGGAATCCCCTTGTGTGTTATTTGTTGTTTTTCCCTTGCTGCTTTTAATATTTGTTCTTTGTGTTTGATCTTTGTTAATTTAATTAATATGTGTCTTGGGGTGTTTTGCCTTGGGTTTATCCTGTTTGGAACTCTCTGGGTTTCTTGGATTTGGCTGATTATTTCCTTCCCCATTTTAGGGAAGTTTTCAACTATTATCTCCTCAAGTATCTTTTCATGGTCTTTCTTTTGGTCTTCTTCTTCTGGGACTCCCATAATTCTAATGTTGGAGCATTTCATATTGTCCTGGAGGTCTCTGAGATTGTCTTCATTTCTTTTAATTCATTTTTCTTTTTTCCTTTCTGATTCATTTATTTCTACCATTCTATCTTCTATTTCACTAAAAAATACTCTGCTTGCATATAAATCAATGAAGTTGAACACACCCTCACATCATACACAAAAATAAACTCAAAATCACTTGAAGACTTAAATATAAGACATGACATGGTAAAACTCCTAGAAAAGGGCTTCCCTGCTGGTCTGGTGGTTAAGAACTCATCTGCCAATGTACGGGACATGGGTTTGATCTCTGGTCCAGGAAGATTAAACATGTCACAGAGCAACTAAGTCTGCAAGCCACAACTATTTAAACTCTCATGCCTAGAGCCTGTGCTCTGCAGTAAGAGAAACCCCTGCAATGAGAAGCTTGAGCATTACAGTGAAGGGTATCCCCCATTCACCACAGCTGGAGAAAGCTGGTGCATAGCAAAGAAGACCCAGCACAGCCAAAAATAAATAAATAAATCCTAAGAAGACAAAAGACTCCTAGAAGAGAACATAGGCAAACCATTCTCTGACACAATCCTTACCAATGTTTTCGTAGGTCAGTCTCCCAAGGCAATAGAAATAAAAGCAAAAATAAACAAATGGGACTTAAAGTTACAAATTTTGCACAGCAAAAGAAACCATAAACAAAACAAAATGACAGCCTACAGATTGGGAGAAACTATTTGCAAATATTTGCTGCTGACAAGGGCTTAATTTACAAAATAAACAAAGAGCTCATGTAATTTGTAACAAAAAACAACCAACCAATCAAAAAGGGAATTAGACTTAGACAGACATTTCTCCAAAGAAGATATGTGCGCATGCATGCTCAGTCAATTAGTTGACCCCATGGACTGTAGCCCACCAGGCTCCTCTGTCCATCCATGGGCTTCCCGGGTGGCACAGTGGCAAAGAATCTGCCTGCCAATGCAGGAGACGAAAGAGACTCAGGTTTGATCCCTGAGTCAGGAAGATCCCCTGGAGTAGGAAATGGCAACCCACTCCAGTGTTCTTGCCTGGAAACTTCCCTGGACAGGGGAGCCTGGCTGGCTACAGTTCATGGGGTTGCAAAGAGTTGGACCTGACTGAGCGACTGAAAACACATGAACTGTAGCCCGCCAGGCTCCTTTGTCCATGGGATTTTTCAGGCCAGAATACTGGAGTGGGTTGCCATTTCCTCCTCCAGGGGATCTTCCTGACCCAGGGATTGAACCTGCTTCTCCTGCATTGGCAGGTGGATTGTTTACCACTGAACCACCTGGGAAGCACAAATAAGACATACAAATGGTCATAGACACAGGCAAACATGTTCATCATTGCTACAATAGCCAAGCCAAACCATGGAAACAACCTAAATATCCATCTACAGATGAATGGATAAAGAAGATATATTTTATATATAATACACACACACACACATATAAGTATCTATAATGGAATACTACTCAACCATAAAACATAATGGAATGATGTCATTTGCAGTGACATAGATGGGCCTAGAGGTTCATACTAAGTGATATAAGTCAGAAAGAGAAAGTCAAAATACTACATGATATCACCTATATGTGGAAGCTGAAATAGGACACAAATGAGCTTATCTACAAAACAGAAATAGACTTACAGACTTGTGGGTGCCAAGCAGTAGGGATGGTCAGGGAAGGATGAATTGAGAGTTTGGGCTTAGCAGATGCAAGCTATTTGATACAGAATAGATAAACAACAAGGTCCTACTGTGTAGCACAGGGAATTATTTCAATATTTTGTAATAAACCATAATCGAAAAGAATAGGAGCAAAAAATATATTGGGCTTAGAGTACTGTGTCATACATCCACACCCTTCTCCAGAGGCACTTACTACAAGTTCTTGCTTTGCATACATATGACTTACAGGAATTTGAAAAGGAAGAAAGAAAAGGATATAATCCTTCAGTAATCCTTAAGTTATTTTGGCAGCAGGACTTGTCTTTGGGCTTCCCAGGTGGCGCTGGTGATAAAGAATCTGTCTGCCAATGCAGTGGGCACAAGTTTGCTCCCTGGGTCAGGAAGATCCTCTGGTGAAGGAAATGGCAACCCAGTCCAGTCTTCTTGCCTGTAAAATTTCTTGGACAGAGGAGCCTGGTAGGCCACAGTCCATGGGGTCACAAAGAGCTAGATACCACTGAGCACATGCTTGTCTTTGAAGGGGGCCACACTTTATTATAACTATGGGGTATGAGTGTTCTATTTGCACTAAAGTGTAAGATAAAATTAAAAGGTATGTTTTTCATAAGGAAAGTTATCTTCAGCAAATTTTAATCAGTGTTGATGTCATCCCCTGAAGGGAGAGAAAGACTAATTAATAAAACGGTCTTTTAAATAGAAACTCTGTCAATTCTGTCGAATTTCATTATTTTAATGATCCTTTTCTCCACCCGCAAAGAAAAATGAACAATTTTTACTAATTTTCATAAATACTGTACCATGCAATCAGGAAATAATTAATTTAGAGCTCTTCATCAGTAATGGGCATGAAGTTTCTTAATGAACAGCCTCCCTTTAATTCAAAAATGAGACAACTATTACTGAAGTATTTATTGATATAAAATTACATCAGGGAAAGAAAAAAGCAACTTTTGAAAAACTTATTCTAATCTCCATTAAGGTACAACTGATAGCTTGTCTTATCACCAAAGTAATGAATATCTGAAGAATACTAGAACTTTAAAAAATATTCATTTTTGTTAAAAATAAGTCAAGCTTCTATGCATCTTATATTAAATGCACTATGGAGTGATACAAGTAAAAGAAAAGAAAATTACCTCAGGAAAATTATCATCTAATTCAGATTTTCTCAACAGCAGCACTATTGACATTTGGGGTGGGATAATTCATTATTATGAATGCATGTCCTATGCATTGTGGAATATTCAACAGCATCCCTGGCCTTATCCAGACAATAGCACTACCCCTCTTCCCACTTTAAATGACCAAAAACAGTTTGGACATTACTATATATAACCTGGAAAGTAAAATTACTTCTGGTTGAGAACTGATTAATTGAAGGATCTAAAGCTCCAAAAACTTCGAGCTCATAGTTTGCATACGTGGGAGACAATGACAGATCAAATAATACCACAGTATTAAGAGAGGCATCTAAATAGCTAGGTAATTGACTGATCTAGTGATCATGAGCTTTCACTATAAAGTCAGATGGCTTAGGTTTAAATCCTGGTTCTGCCTTTTTGTATTGTAGGTGGGTTGCCTGTCACCTCTAAGCTTCAATCTCCTCCTCTGCAAAACAGGGAAAATAGCAGAATTTACACATAGGGTTGTTTTGAGGATGAGACAAAATAAAGCAGAGAAGAATCTCATATGATTCATTTCACCTATTATCATAATAAATGGCATTCAAATACTTTTTGAATTGGATAGACTACTGCTGCTGCTGCTAAGTCGCTTCAGTTGTGTCCAACTCTGTGCTACCCTATAGATGGCAGCCCACCAGGCTCCCCCGTCCCTGGGATTCTCCAAGCAAGAACACTGGAGTGGGTTTGCCATAGACAGACTAGACCTATGAATATTTATCCATTATTTGAACAGACATTAACAAGTGCAAAATAACTGAATGAGAATTTCAGTGCTAATGGAAAATGTAAGCATTTATTATGCATTTGTATAATGCAACTTACATTTTAAATATGTTTATAACAAATATGACATGTCTAATCTCATGAGCTTTTCCATTAGTGTAAAGAGTACACTCTGATCCAGGGATAATACAGACTGATCAAAATTGAGACATCCTACAAAAGTTCTTAAAGTTCAAAAAAAGCCAAAACTCTGGGGGGAAGCCAGGCCAAAAACAAAACAAGAGTGTATGATGAGATGAAAAAATAAGGCTAATCTCAGATTTCTCCATGGAATCCACTGCCCAAAACAAGTAGATATACCTAATACTTTCAAAGAAAGAATTTTGAGCTCAGGAATTTATGTTCAGTCAAGCTATTCTTCAAGTTTTATAAAAGTTTCAGTAGAACCACTTAAAACTATGGAAAAATGTAGGGAATAGTGCCAAGATCCCTCTTTGAGAAACTATTGGACCACAAGTTTTATCCAATCAAAATATACCTGGGAAAAACATAGCAAGAGAAATGATGGTGAATATTGAATGGATTTCATTGTAAACCAAAGAAAAAATATTTCAACATGGTAACAGTAAGAAAAATTTGGACAGAACTGTGAAGGAAGATGATAAGTTTTTTGATTATCTCAGCATTGATACCTGAAAATGAAAGGATCTCCAAGGCAATAAAATCAAATGATATGTTTCAACATACTTAGGAAGGGAAACATTAAAACAACTAATCTTATTGATTGAAATAAATTGATAAACTAAAAGAGAAGCAGGAGAAGGAAAAGAGAACATGCTAATTTCAGTATTGCATATACTAGGAAACTAATAAGTACAGTGTAAAAACAAGGAGGAATAAAAGATACTACATAAAAGCATAATAAAAAAACATGACAAAAAGAAAATTAGAACAAAAATGCAAACTTCTTAATATCAGGAAAATTAAACACAGGCAAACAATGAGAAAAGACCACAAAGTAAAGGATTCTTCAAAACTGAATATATTATGAGAATGGATACAGCAGAATCAAGATCAAAATAAGTTCTTTTCAATATATCTAAATGGTACACACAATTTAAATATATTTATAAGAAGTTATGTTTGATATATATATGATATATATATATGAAATCTAAACTAAGGTGATTCAGAAAGCGAAAACAAAGAGATAGGTTGTATTATAAAAGCAAAAGTGAATACAAAAAAAGTGGGACTTAAAGTTTTCACAACAGGCAACTGGACACGGAAAAATAGACTGGTTCCAAATAGGAAAAGGAGTACATCAAAGCTGTATATTGTCACTCTGCTTATTTAACTTCTATGCAGAGTACATCATGAGAAACGCTGGGCTGGAAGAAGCACAAGCTGGAATCAAGATTGCCAAGAGAAATATCAATAACCTCAGATATGCAGATGACACCACCTTTATGGCAGAAAGTGAACAGGAACTAAAAAGCCTCTTGATGAAAGTGAAAGAGGAGAGTGAAAAAGTTGGCTTAAAGCTCAACATTCAGAAAACGAAGATCATGGCATCTGGTCCCATCACTTCATGGGAAATAGATGGGGAAACAGTGGAAACAGTGTCAGACTTCATTTTGGGGGGCTCCAAAATCACTGCAGATGGTGACTGCAGCTGTGAAATTAAAAGACGCTTACTCCTTGGAAGAAAAGTTATGAGCAACCTAGATAGCATATTCAAAAGCAGAGACATTACTTTGCCAACAAAGGTCCATCTAGTCAAGGCTATGGTTTTTCCTGTGGTCATGTATGGATGTAGGAGTTGAACTGTGAAGAAGGCTAGCACCGAAGAATTGATGCATTTGAACTGTGGTGTTGGAGAAGACTCTTTAGAGTCCCTTGGACTGCAAGGAGATTCAACCAGTCCATTCTGAAGGAGATCAGCCCTGGGATTTCTTTGGAAGGAATGATGCTAAAACTGAAGCTCCAGTACTTTGTCCACCTCATGTGAAGAGTTGACTCACTGGAAAAGACTCTGATGCTGGGAGGGATTGGGGGGAGAGAAGAAGGAGGAGAAGGGGACGATGGAGGATGAGATGGCTGGATGGCATCAAGGACTCAATGGACATGAGTCTGAGTGAACTCCGGGAGTTGGTATGGACAGGGAGGCCTGGCGTGCTGCGATTCATGGGGTCGCAAAGAGTCGGACACGACTGAGCGACTTAACTGAACTGAACTGAGCATGGACTACAGAGCAAAAAGCAATAAACAAGACAAATAAATAAATTTATTATGAGAAAATTAAAAATTTACATTGAAGATACAAGTGCTAGAATATTTCTGCAACAAATAACACACCAATATTATAACTAGAGCAGAAATTATAGGAGATTCAAAGAAAGACCTAGAAATGCATTACTTTTCTCAGTCTATTAACAAATTGTTCAGAGGAAACATAAGCAAAGTTATAGTAGAATAAAATAAAAATTAACATCAGAGATCTGATTGATAAACAAAAATTGTGCAAAGAATAGAGACAATATTTTAATTTCATATAAACATCAGTTCAGTTCAGGTCAGTCAGTCATGTCCCACTTTTGCAACCCCATGAACTGCAGTACGCCAGGCCTTCCTGTCCATCACCAACTCCCAGAGTTCACCCAAACCCATGTCCATTGAATCGGTGATGCCATCCAACCATCTCATCCTCTGTTGTTCCCTTCTGCTCCTGCTTTTAGTCTTTCTCAGCATCAGGGTCTTTTCAAATGAGTCAGCTCTTTGCATCAGGTGGCCAAAGTATTGGAGTTTCAGCTTCAATATCAGTCCTTCCAATGAACACCCAGGACTGATTTTTAGGATGGACTGGCTGGATCTCCTTGCAGTCCAAGAGACTCTCAAGAGTTTTCTCAAACACCACAGATCAAAGGCATCAATTCTTCAGTGCTCAGCTTTCTTTATAGTCCAACTGTCACATTCATACATGACTCTGGAAAAACAATACGCTTGACTAGACAGACCTTTGTTGATAAAGTAATGTCTCTGCTTTTTAATATGCTGTCTAGGTTGGTCCTCACTTTCCTTCCAAGGAGTAAGCATGTTTTAATTTCATGGCTGCAGTCGCCATCTGCAGTGATTTTGGAGCCCAAAAAATAAAGTCAGCCACTGTTTCCACTGTTTCCCATGCCATGAAGTGATGGAAAACTAAGATACCATAATCTTAGTTTTCTGAATGTTGAGCTTTAAGCCAACTTTTTCACTCTCCTCTTTCACTTTCATCAAGAGGCTCTACAGTTCTTTTGCATTTTCTGCCATAAAGGTGATGTCATCTGCATATCTGTGGTTATTGATATTTCTCCTGGCAATCTTGATTCCAGCTTGTGCTTCTTCCAACCCAGCATTTCTCATGATGTACTCTGCATAGAAGTTAAATAAGCAGAGTGACAATATACAGCTTTGATGTACTCCTTTTCCTATTTGGAACCAGTCTGTTGTTCTATGTCCAGTTCTAACTGTTGCTTTAGTCATCTTCCAACCCAGCATTTCTCATGATGTACTCTGCATAGAAGTTAAATAAGCAGAGTGACAATATACAGCTTTGATGTACTCCTTTTCCTATTTGGAACCAGTCTGTTGTTCTATGTCCAGTTCTAACTGTTGCTTTAGTCATGTCTGACTCTGTGCGACCCCATGGACAGCAGCCCACCAGGCTCCCCTGTCCCTGGGATTCTCCAGGCAAGAACACCAGAGTGGGTTGCCATTTCCTTGTCCAATGCATGAAAGTGAAAAGTGAAAGTGAAGTCGCTCAGTCGTGTCCGACTCTTAGCGATCCCATGGACTGTAGTCCGCCAGGCTCCTCCATCCATGGGATTTTCCAGACAAGAGTACTGGGGTGGGGTGCCATTGCCTTCTCCAAACAACATATTAGACTCCCTCAAATAAACTTGCAGATCCAAAAAGTAGAAATCATGATGCCATTAAAATGAAAATTCTATCCAGAGAGAGTAAAACTGTCTCTTAAACAATGCTTGAGTAAAATTGGAACTAAAAAGCAAAATTTCCAAATGTCTAGAAAATAATAGTTATGGTAATGTAACATATCAGGATAAATGAGATACAGTCAGCACGTTGCTGAAAATAAATTCATAGCCTTTAATGCCTATTTGGATAATAAGGAATAAAGACTAATGACACAAGCATCTAACTTTAAAAGTTATACACAGATCAGGAAAATTAACAAAAGGAAAGCATATAAAGGGAATTAATAAAGACAGTATAATAGCAATTAGTAATTTAGAAACAGATGCATGATAGAGTTTCTAAATAAACTCAAAAACTTTTTATCAAGGAAAGAGGAAGAGTGAATAATTAACTAAACATATCAAGAAAACCACAAAAGAAAAACTGCACATACAAAAAAGATGATAAACTGTAGATGGAAACATAAAAAATTAAAGAATCACAGGAGACTAATTTGCATAGAATTTGGCAGATTCTATGAAAATAAATTTTAAAACTTTTATGAGATAGATAACTTTCTAGGAAAGGCATTTACATAAACAGACCACAAAAGAAAGAAAAAAATCTAAAGTGTCAAAGAGCTTCAAACAACAAAACACGACGTCCAGTTTATTCACAAGATAATTCCAACAAATCCCAATGATTTAAACTGCTCAAATTATAGGTATTGACAGACATTTAAATTATTGCTGTGAAGCAAGCTTAACATTGATAACGGCACTGATGAAAGAGCATAAGTAATGAACACCAGAGACAAATCTCATTTATAAATATTAATACAAAAATCCTAAATAAAAAATTTGCAAACAAAACCTGGCAGCATGTTACCATTATAATATAACATAGCCATATGAGATTGATTATGAAATTATATGAAAA
Source organism: Aepyceros melampus (assembly GCA_006408695.1). NCBI lineage: Eukaryota > Metazoa > Chordata > Mammalia > Artiodactyla > Bovidae > Aepyceros > Aepyceros melampus. The sequence goes on along the minus strand of SJXQ01005956.1, from coordinate 179,219 downwards.
GAATTTAAAAATCATTCTTGAAAGAACAACATTCAGTAAAATAGGAAAAGACAGATAACCTTCTTAATGTGGCTCCAAAGCCAACTACATGCTTAATAGTGAAATATTAGAGGCATTTTCACAAAAGGCATCAAGAAGAGGTAATGTCTGCCACCATTTGTGTTATTTAACATTTTACTACTGCTACTGGCCAAGATAATTTGCCAAGAAGAGTTAGAGGTATAAAATATCAGAAAACAGGAAGTGATTTTTTTTTTTTTTGCAGATTATATGATATGACTATATATTTGGAACAGCTAAGCTAATTAACTGCAAACAGTAGAGAATTCAGTAAAGGAGCAGGGTGAAAAAATTTAATACAGTAGTAATCACTAACTTATATATGTTAAAATAATAGAAGATACAATAGAAAAAAATGGCTTTATATATCATATCACCAAGGAATAAAATTAACAAGAAATGGACAAGACATTATGAAGAAAAGTTTAAAAGGCTACTGAATAATACAAAAGAAGGCATGAACAAATGAAACTGTTGGGATGACTCAATATTACAAGAAGGTCGACACTACCTAACTTAATTAAATATTTAATTATATCTCAGTAAGAATATCAGTCGATATCTTAAATAAGCAAGTGGATTCTGAAATTTGCCTTAAAAAAAGAGAAGATGAAAAAACTCTGAAAATGAAAGGAGAAAGTAGGAACGATAATCAGTAGCTTTTTATAAAATTATAAAATCTCAATAATTAAAACAGTACTCTGATATATGAACAGACAGAACAATTAGCTGAGATATAAACCTAAATTCCAGAGGAGGCAATGGCACGCAACTCCAGTACTCTTGCTTCGAGAATCCCATGGACAGAGGAGCCTGGAAGGCTCCAGTCCATGGGGTCGCTGAGGGTGGAACATGACTGAGTGACTTCACTTTTTTTCACTTTCATGCATTGGAGAGGGAAATGGCAACCCACTCCAGTGTTCTTGCCTGGAGAATCCCAGGGACAGGGAGCCTGGTGGGCTACCGTCTATGGGGTCGCACAGAGTTGGACATGACTGAAGCGACAGCAGCAGCAAACCTAAATTCATTAGGAGATTTAGGATGTTAAGAGGGTGACATTCTAATAAGTGAGAAAGGGAAGTATTGCTGGGGAAAACAGGTAGCCACATGGGAAAAATATCCACACCTTGAAGCAGGGTCATTTCTAGATGGATTAAGATGTTAAAAGTAAAAAATTAAACATAAAAATAACATTTTTATGTTATTTTATTTAAAAATAAACCTAAAAATAAACATTTCCCCCATGTGAAATGCCATGGGGGCAGTATTTTCATATAAAATATAATTTTCTAAGTTTGATACAAAATCCAGAAGTCATAAAAGAAAAGACTGATAAATTTTGGGGGGAAGGGGGCACTTGGGGCAGCATGTGGGATCTTAGCTTCCCAACCAGGAACTGAACTCATGCCCCCTGTGTTAGAAGTACGAAGTCCTAACCACTGGACTATCAGAAAATTCCCAAGACTGATAAACTGATAATTTAAAATATACAAAACACAAGTTTCCACATGGTGAAGCCAAAACACAAAGAAAAAAAGAAAAAAAATAGTAAAAACAAAACACACACATATTCCAAATGGCTAAGATTGCTAAAATAAAAGGACCTTCTACAATAGTAAGTAAAAGAGCAACAGTAAATTTTAAAAAGCTCTGAGGAGTTCGCAGAAGTGAAAAAAAAAAAAAGGCTCTTGAACGTATGAAAAGACACTAAATCTGACTCTTAATATTAAAAAAAAAAGTTAAATAAAACAACACTGAGATTCTTTTTTAACCTATATTGCTATAGATCAGAGAGATAATAACGGGGTTGGCTATGACAAGGAAACAGGAGTTCTCATGCATTTCTGCTGGGAGGCCAAATTCACACAACAATCTTTATAATTACAAATGTCCTTACCCTTTAATTCAGCAATTCCACTTCTAGAAATGTATTCTACAGATAATATATAACTCACATATCTATGGACTTGTTCAAGGAAATCCTACTCACATAAACATAGCAAACATTTGGAAATAAGCAAAATGGACAGCAACATGGAAATGGTTAAATAAATTCTGATACATCCATATGGTAGAAGCAGAAAGAATAATAATGTGCTGAAATAAATGTGCTGAAGTGGGATGAATTCCAAGATATAATGGTAAGAAAAAAAAAGAAGGAAGGAAAAAGTGGTGTAGAACAATTCAATTCAGTCGCTCAGTCATGTCGGACTCTTTGCGACCCCATGAATCGCAGCACGCCAGGCCTCCCTGTCCATCACCAACTCCCAGAGTTCACTCAGATTCAACATCCATTGAGTCCGTGATGCCATCCAGCCATCTCATCCTCAGTCGTCCCCTTCTCCTCCTGCCCCCAATCCCTCCCAGCATCAGGGTCTTTTCCAATGAGTCAACTCTTCACATGAGGTGGCCAAAGTACTAGAGCTTCAGTTTTAGCATCATTCTTGCCAAAGAAATCCCAGGGTTGATCTCCTTCAGAATGGACTGGCTGGATCTCCTTGCAGTCCAAGGGGCTTCTCCAACACCACAGTTCAAAAGCATCAATTCTTCGGTGCTCAGCCTTCTTCACAGTCTCACATCCATACATGACCACAGGAAAAACCATAGCCTTGACTAGACGGACCTTAGTCGGCAAAGTAATGTCTCTACTTTTGAAATACTATCTAGGTTGGTCATAATTTTCTTCCAAGGAGTAAGCGTCTTTTAATTTCATGGCTGAAGTCTCCATCTGCAGGGATTTTGGAGCCCCAAAAAGTAAAGTCTGACACTGTTTCNTTTAGCATCATTCCTTCCAAAGAAATCCCAGGGTTGATCTCCTTCAGAATGGACTGGTTGGATCTCCTTGCAGTCCAAGGGACTCTCAAGAGTCTTCTCCAACACCACAGTTCAAAAGCATCAATTCTTCGGCGCTCAGCCTTCTTCACAGTCCAACTCTCACATCCATACATGACCACAGGAAAAACCATAGCCTTGACTAGACGGACCTTAGTCGGCAAAGTAATGTCTCTGCTTTTGAATATACTATCTAGGTTGGTCATAACTTTTCTTCCAAGGAGTAAGCGCCTTTTAATTTCATGGCTGCAGTCACCATCTGCAGTGATTTTGGAGCCCACAAAAATAAAGTCTGACACTGTTTCTACTGTTTCCCCATCTATTTCCCATGAAGTGATGGGATCAGATGCCATGATCTTCGTTTTCTGAATGTTGAGCTTTAAGCCAACTTTTTCACTCTCCTCTTTCACTTTCAACAAGAGGCTTTTTAGCTCTTCTTCACTTTCTGCCATAAGGGTGGTGTCATCTGCATATCTGAGGTTATTGATATTTCTCCCAGCAATCTTGATTCCAGCTTGTGTTTCTTCCAGTCCAGCATTTCTCGTGATGTAATCTGCATAGAAGTTAAATAAGCAGGGTGACAATATACAGCCTTGACATACTCCTTTTCCTATTTGGAACCAGTCTGTTGTTCCACGTCCAGTTCTAACTGTTGCTTCCTGACCTGCATACAGATTTCTCAAGAGGCAGGTCAGGTGGTCTGGTATTCCCATCTCTTTCAGAATTTTCCACAGTTTACTGTGATCCACACAGTCAAAGGCTTTGGCATAGTCAATAAAGCAGAAATAGATATTTTTCTGGAACTCTCTTGCTTTTTCCATGATCCAGCGGATGTTGGCAATTTATCTCTGGTTCCTCTGCCTTTTCTAAAACCAGCTTGAACATCAGGGAGTTCACGGTTCACGTATTGCTGAAGTCTGGCTTGGAGAATTTTGAGCATTACTTTACTGCATGTGAGATGAGTATAGTTGTGCGGTAGTTTGAGCATTCTAAGAATTGACAATTACAATATTTTTAGGTTAAATACCACAGATATCACAGAATCTAGAAAGTCATATAATTTAAAAAATTAATTCTTTTAAATACCTCTGGCATACGTTTCCTCTAAATTTTTGATGTGATAGATTTTAATCACTCCTGAATATTCATTGGAAGGATTGATGCTGAAGTTGAAACTCCAGTACTTTGGCCACCTGATGCGAAGAACTAACTCACTGAAAAAGGTCCTGATGCTGGGAAAGATTGAAGGCGGGAGGAGAAGGGGATGACGGAGGATGAGAAGGTTGGATGGCATCACTGACTCAATGGACATGAGTTTGAGTACATTCCGGGAGTTGGTGATGGACAGGGAGGCCTGGCGTGCTGCAGTCCGTGGGGTCACAAAGAGTCGGACACGACTGAGTAACTGAACTGAACGTGACAATGGTTTTGTAATAATCATTTTCCATAGAATAAATCGAAAGGTAATTTACTCTTTCCTTGGTGTAGTTTAAACTTTCAAAAATTGATAGTTCAGCAAGGTTTTTTCCAGTATTACAAACATTATTGATAATGCCATGTAAGTGTTTAAGGTTGATGTTGAACCTAGAGAAACCGTCAGATTTCATTTCTATATGAGCTTTATATACAGTTCAGCCAGACTAGCTTCTGGCCCTCAGAATTTCAAACCTGCTTCTCCATGAAACACAAGCATGCAGCGCTGGGCTCTGTAAGATGCCTCGTCCTGTAGGACAGCTGCTGGCTCAGCTCTTTAAGGTCAGGACCCCTCACATTGGAGATGGGGAGATGCGAGATGGCTGGGGAAGGAGAGTGGTCATTTTTGTTGTTGTTGTTTGTGTTGTGCAGCTTGTAGGATCTTAGTTCTGCAACCAGGGATTGAACCTGGACCCCCAGGAATAGACACACTGAGTCCTAAACCACTGGACCACCAGGGAATTCCCAGGAGGGTGATCTTGAATAGCAATTCAAGAGAAATTCAAGGGAAAGAGAGAGGTGAAGGTGTGTCTTAAAGTAGGTGAGTCCAAAGAGGAGATGACAGGAAGCTGAGGGAGTTCCTGCTAATGACTTCAGATTTACCATGAGACAGAGTTGGCTACGAGGGGGAGGAAGAGAATTTGGAATTCGTTTTAATTGGGTATTCTGTATTTTGTCTCACCGTCCTAGGTGGGGCCTTAAGAGAAAACTGAAGCTCTGGAACAGTCATTGAGAGGATGAGAAAGTTGACCAAAGATTAATACAAGGAAGGTCCAATTGAGATTAAAAATCAGAAAATTCCTGCCAGTGGTGTTGGGGTGTTTCTCTAATGGGGCTCAGATGTTCAGGTACATTGGTATGCACACAGCCTGTGATTACAGAAACAAGGTTTAAAATATATGGTAAAAGATGGGATTCAGCTAGGTTTCTCTCTCTTTTTTTTTAATGCTCACTATTTGTGCTTTCAATAAAACCAAGGCAGCAGAAATTTTAAAAAGAAAGATGTACTGATTATAGATTGGCATCCAAATCACAGAATGTGTTAACACAAGAATATTTTATTCTATGCTTCCCAAACATGCCATAATATATTCACCCAAAGCAATAAATCCCAAGCTGCACAAGCAAATTATAAACAAATGATAGAAGCTGAAGTTTCCTCTCAAAACAGGCTAAAGAACAGATAATTTAGAAAGAACAGATTTTATTGGAACGTCAATAGTTTTCATGACACAGATACTTAAACTACTCGTTTTCAACATACCCAATAAAGAAAATTATAAAAGGATTTTTGTGTGTGTTTTTTTTTAAAGTATAATTTGACAGATGGAGTCTTTTTATGGGATCAGTAGAAGTGATAAAATTGAATAAATTACCAAGACTTTATCTCCATTTCTGTAATTCTCCCTAAAGATTTAGAGATGGCAGATTGAATCAACTGGGAAATAAATTTGCATGTTTATAACATGTCTAAAACAGAAATTAAAGACAAAAACTTCTAACTTGTTTTCAAGAGTGGTTTGTCTTAAGGAAACCTGCTTGCATGAGATATCACACATTCCTTAACCAACTATCGAGGCTCATTGAAAGGACCTGTACCACCAAAGTTCCAAACACCTGGGTTCAGTGAACTATCTATTATTAAAATCAGCGTCAAAGGACAGATAATAATAATTGTGAGCTAAAAAAATTGGAGCAACTCAAAAAATGAACTAAACTCTAGGTAATTTTATACATGAGGCAATTGTCTTATGACCAGGCTAAACTAGATTTTATAAAGTAAGTTACTAGTAAATCATATAATTTAGGATGCTTTATGCCAGTGTGCCTAATTGTACTGCAGTGTCTTGGAAGCAGGACCACTTCCATCTCCAACTAAATCCATGTAATAAAAAAGGATTTGAGAGGTTATTTTCCTAGTGGGTGTTCTCCCTCAGTGTAGGATCCCAATTCCAAATTTGCATTGGTTGCTGTGTATGGATGAGAGATGTTTCCAGAAAATGTGACACCAGGGGAATAAGAAATTGGAAAGAAAGCAGTGGCTCTAAATGAAGCATGTTGCTGTCTTCCTTTGAGGAAATACTAAGCTGTTATTTGGATTAAACACAGCTCTAGAACAAACATATTGTTGACCTGGTTGTAGAGAGAAGCTGAGAACATTGTGGTAACTGCATTCTTCTTTTCCTTTTCCCAAGAGCAGAGCACATCTGCCAGCCCTGCTCCCCCTGGCAGAGGGCACCTCCTACCCTCACTTGGAGACCTCCTGGAGTCTTCTTGGGCTGTCTAGCCATGGCTTGCAGTAGTAGGGGAAACTCACTTCTATTTTGATGGTTTGGAAGGAGTGAGGCCTGGTAATCAAACTGGGCATAAATCCCAGCTCCATCACTCACCAACTGTGTGACTTTGGGGAAGTCACTTTTCTGAATCTCAGTTTCCACAACTATAAAACAAGAATAATAATTTGTAATTTGCAGAGCAGCTGTGAAATTAAATGAAGCAAAATATGTAAAGGCCTTAGTGGTTTCTGGTCTTCTTAGTGGAGGCACTGGCCTAGTATAAATGCCTCTGAGCCCTCTTCCTCTATGGCCACCAGTGGGTTGCCTCAGTTCTGGTGCCAGGTTCTGAGAACAGCCTGCTCCGCCCTCTTTTTCTTTTATTCCTTCTCATCCCAGTGTTACCTCCTATCCTGGCCTCTCTCCAAATCTGGTGTTATGTGACATCATCTGCCTAAAACTTTGAAGGTGTTCCTAGGCTAGAAATCTCAGGGGTGTCTTCTCTCTTTTCTTACCCCTCCATACCTTCTCCCTGGCATTCTGACTTAGCGATCCCATCCATAATTGTGGCTTTACCTCGCTTATAGGGAAGGCTCTTAAATCTGTTTCTTGCCTTGACTTCTCAAGCCTATCTTTGTCCTCCTTGTTTGCAGAACTCAACTGTCAGGAGCAAAGTATACAATCTGAACTTAGTCATTTTGCAGACATAGCCTATGAAGGCATAGCAACATCCCTTGTTTATTGAGCACCGAGCAGGTCCATGTCTCTGCACCAGGATATAATACAGGAGGGAAAAGCTGTGTTTCTTGTCCTCAGGGGCTCCTGGGTCAGAGACAGTTCCAGTAGGTGCACATGAGGCATAACTATAAACAGGTGTCACTGGAAATAGAAAGTCATTTGTCACTGTGGCCTTTAATGCTACCAGTGGAGCCAAGAATCAACCACTGGCAGTACTGTCACCTGGGAGAAGATAATGGAAAGAAAGAAGGGAGGAAGGAAAGAAAGTAAAAGAGAAAGAAAAGAAAGAAGAGAAGGAGAAGAGAAAGGAAGAAAAAAAGTAAAGGGGAGGAAAGAAGGAAGGAAGGGAGATTTAAAGAAAGCAGGAAGAGAGAGAAGTCATGAGAAAAGTCAAAAGAAGTCAGAAAGAAAAACACCAATACAGTATATTAACGCATGTATATGGAATTTGGAAAGACGGTAATGACAACCCTATATGCGAGACAGCAAAAGAGACACAGATGTAAAGAACAGACTTTTGGACTCTGTGGGAGAAGGCGGGGGTGGGATGATTTGACAGAAAGGCATTGAAACATGTATATTACCATATGTGAAACATGACCAGTCCAGGTTCCATGTGTGAAACAGGACACTCAAAGCCTGTGCACTGGGAAAACCCAGAGGGATGGGATGGGGAGGGAGGTGGGAGTGGGGTTCGGGATGGGGGACCACATGTACCCGTGGCTGATTTATGTCAATGTATGACAAACAGCACCACAATATCGTAAAGTAATTAGCCTCCAACTAAAATAAATAAGTTAATTTAAAAAATTAAAGCAAGGGTCTATATGATGAATATCACCTAGTCAAACTCCCATCTAAGGCTTAATTTCCTCTACAGTGTTTGCATCTTGGTGTGTTATACTTATGCCTGAAAAATTCCAGGGACAGGAAACTCACCCATAAATATTCCTGGAGCCGATTCCATGGTGGACAGTGATAATTATTAGAATGTTCATCTAATAATGTAGAATTTAAAATTGCCTTCCTATCATTTTTTCTATTGGTTTCGGTTCCCTTCTGGGCCCTAAAGCTAAGCCATACTTCCTTCCCTGGCCTTCACAGCCATCACTGTCTGGGCCTGTCTTGTTCTTGAACTTCATTGCGTGCTATTTGCTTCTTCAGCTCAGTTTGCTGGGACTCCTTTCATTGCTAATACACGTTCCCACCTGAGAGGCTTCTGACCAGGGCTCTCTCTCCTGCTTTCTGCATGAAATTTAGGTTTCAGCTCAAGTGCCACCTTGCTAGAGTAGCCTTCCCTACCAGAATTGCTAGCATAGCTCCTCTTGGGAGGTTAAACTTGATGACACTGAAAAAAAAGGAAAAAACACCTCTGATGACAAAGCACCCATAAGCCAAGTCAAAAGTAGAAAAAACCTGGGAAAGTATTTGCATATTAGCTATGATATGACTGATTTCCTGAAAATATAAAGGCTGTTCCTAAAAAAATCAATGGGGCTATTGGTCTAATGTGAAAAAGAAAAAAATAGGCAAAGGATATGAACAGTTCACCAAGCAAGCCACCCACATATGTTGCTCAAACATGTAAAAAAGTACTCAAGCTCACCTTTGGTTTAAAAAAAAAAAGAGTGAAAGAGATACTTTTGTACTGCAATTATGCAAACAGTAACCCTCATATCCTGCTGGTAAGAGTGTGAACTGGAACAATTTTTATAGAGGGTAACTTGATAGTATTTATAAAAATTACACATGTGCAAACCTTTCACCCAGTGATTTTTACTCCTAGTAATTTGCTCCATAGATATGCTCCCAAGTGTGGGAATAGATTTGGGTACAAAGGTACTCATGACAGTGCTGCACGTAATAGCAAGAGGCTGGAAATACCTATGGATCAATCAGTTGGGAAAAGGATAAATCAATTACAGTGCATTCATACAATGAAATAATATGTGGTTATTAACAAGAAAGAGGCAGATGTGTGGCACTGGGGAGTGTTGAGTGTATTTTGTATTGGCTTGCAGATATTTTTAATTTATTTTTTCTTAAAGAGGGCCCCTAGAATTGTATCAGCTTCAGGCCTAACAAAACCAGGGTATTCCCCCTGCAACTCACTGAGGAGACAAGACACACTCCTGCAGTGACAGAGGTTTGCTCCATGGTGATGCGAGCAGGAGAGGGATATGGAAGGATATAGGGTTGGGATGGACAGGGAGGCCTGGCGTGCTGCAATTCATGGGGTTGCAGAGTTGGACACAACTGAGCGACTGAATTGACTGACTGACTCGGGAATCTGTGTGCATTGCAGGAGACCCAGGTTTGATCCCTGGGTCGGGAAGATCCCCTGAGAAGGGAATGGCTACCCACTCCAGTATTCTTGCCTGGAGAATTCCCTGGACAGAGGAGTCTGATGGAGTACAGTCCATGGGGGTTGCAAAGAGTCAGACATGACTGAGCAACCAACATTAATATGTTTCAATAATATGGGCATGGATCAAGGTTGAGTGTGTGAAAAAGTTCCACAGGTGTCTACTATATAAAAAAGAAACAACAAGGATCTACTGTATAGCACAGGGGAACTATATTCAATATTTTGTAATAATGTATAATGCAAAGAATTTGAAAAAGAATAGATAGATATATGTCTGAATCACTTTGCTGTACACCAACAACTAACGCAGCATTGTAAATCAGGTATATTTCAATGAAAAAACGTTCCCCAGCTAATTCTGATATGCTCACCCCTTTGAGATTCACTACTACTCTGGGTTCAGCTGCAAGTCCCCAGTGCTGTGCAACCCTTCGCACACGCGCCCTAACTCCTCCTTATGACTTCAGAACCACTCGCACCATCAGTTGAAGACTGACCCCTGCGGCTAATGTCCAGGTGCCTCCATCCATCTCGTCCATCTCCCTGTCCTCGTCAGTCTAGTTACCTGGGCCCTTGAGGCACCCCTCAGATGCTGGGACCAGCCATCCTAACTCCAGAGTTGTTTTCTCTCCCTGGCTCTTCTGGCCCCTGATGTGACATGCCACACAGCTACTATTCACCTGATGTTTAATGGGAATATGGCAATATGCTTCAGATCATTCTTGAAACCTATCGGTGTTCTAGAGGCAAGAAGCCTCTGCACAGTTCTTATCTTCTATAAATTGCCTGGGTATTCACTTTCAATTTGTCTCTGTTTTGCCAGTTGTCAAACATCTGCTGCTGCTGGGGGAGTGTGGAGAAATTTTGAGGAAGGTGGGGAGTAAACCAGCCTGACAGGAAAGATTCCAAACACATAAATCAAGCAATGAAGTTAGGTTTAAATATATGTGGCTATATGTGTATATACATATACATACAATATATAACCACATATATTGGAAAATCAGATTTCCTTGAGTTCTGTGTGTGAATATAGAAGCAGTTAAGTATGCAGTGCATTCATTCAGGGTACAGTGAACATCTGACTTGTGTCAGGCATTGTTTTGGGCACTTAGGGTTGCTGTGGTGAATCCATTCCTGCCCTCAGACTCCTGGGAGGAATAGATGTAAAACAGATTCAAACCAAAAAAAAAAGTCAAGTTTTGATAGGCACCAAAAAGGAAATAAACAGGAAGCTGAGATGGGCGATGCCTCCTCTTGTTTGGGTGATAAAGAAGGCCTTTTGGAAGAAATAACATGAAGGAAGTGATGAGAAGCTTCCTTTCTGGAGGGTAGGGAAAAATGTATTCCAAGGTGAAGATACTGCATATGCAGCATTACTAAGGTAGGAAAGAGAGCTTGGCTTGTTTCAAGAACAGCAAAAAGAGTTGTGTGACTGGATCACGGTGGGTGAAGAAGATGAGGAACAGTGACCTGATTCCTGGGCCACATTAATGAGTTTGAATTTTAAGTGCAGAGATTTTACAAAGCAGAGTGATGCCACCTTATTTAGGAAGGAAAATTGCTCCAGCTTCTGTGTAGAGAATGGATTGATGTGGGGCAAGTGGCAAGTGGAAGCCCCAAGAGAAGGCTGTTGCAATAATCCACTTGGGAAATGACAGCAGTCTGGACCAGTTGTGGCGGTGAGACAGGGAGAAGAGGAGGATTTGGAGTTACAACTTGGCAGTCAAATTAAGAGGCGTTGTTGTGAATCCAGTGTGGGAACTGAGATTACACATATCAGTCAGTGTCCAGCCGGGAAAACAGAAACCATTTTAGGTATATCATGTGGAGGATATTTAACCTAAGGAATGAGTTACAGAAGTGTGGAAAGGTTGGAGCAATCAAAAGGGGAAGATGTGATAACCTAGAGATAAGCATCTGAGAGAAGTCTTGGACCACTCCAAAGGCCGAAGATGAAACAGAGAGATGGCAATGTTTTCAGAGCCCAGGAGTATCTGGCATCTGACACTGCAGAAAGTGCTGATGCTGTTGGCACTGGCCACTGTCTCAACCAAGGATGCTATTGCTGGAACTACTGAAGGCCACTGCCAGCCACTCTCAGAAGCTTTTTTAAAAATGAAGGGCCTCTCCTTCCCTCATTTCATCTGGTTTCCCACCAATGTTTCCCACTGGCAGCATTTAACTGGGCCAGTTGGCAAAGGAGTCTGGGAGATGCAATTTACAGGATCCCAGCCACCTCCAACTGACCAGCACAGAGGATGGCAGGGACTGTACTTAACACCAACAAGCCAGTGACCAGCACATGGAAAAACTAAAGATTTGTTTTAAGTAGGAAAAACAATCTATATTTAAAAATATGCATATATTTTAGGACCTCCCTGGTGGCCCAGTGGCTAAGACTCAGCGCTCTCAACACTCCCAACACAGGGAGCCCAGGTTCAGTCCCTGGTCAGGGAACTAGTACCTTCAATCCCAGCTCTGGGAATATCCTACATGCCACAGAACAACTAAGCCTGTGTGCCGCAACGGCTGCGTCTGTGCTCTACAACCCAGGAGCTGCAAATACTGAAGCCCGAGCGCCTTAGAGCCTGTGCTCTGCAACTGAGAAGCCTGCACACAGCAACTAGAGAGTAGCCCCTGCTCAGCGCCACTAGAGAAAAGCCCGTCCACCGGTGAAGGCCTAGCACGGCCTAAAGTAAGTAAAAAAGTGTGCACTATTTATTATAGCTACAAGGTGACCATTTCTCTGGTGGTATCTTTTTGACAGCGAGTAGCTGAAAACCATGACTTGAAGTTGGCTTTAGAAATGAGGAAATGCCTTATCTCAAATAACTGGAAGTCCAGAGGTGGGACAGACTCCCGGAATAGTAAGATAAACTGCTCTGGGATGTCACCAAGAAAGGTCCCAAGTTCTTTCCACACTGTATTCTGCCTTCCTCTGTGTTGGCTTCCTCCTGAGCCTGGTTCCCTTCATGGTGACGAGACGGCTGTCAGAGGCCACGGAGCTGCCTGTTTCCTTTCCCATGTTCAGCAAGAAAAGAGATCCCTCCCTTCATATTCCCTGAAAGGAATATGGATTGCTTTCAAGCAGATCAGTGGTTCTCAGTACTGCCCCAAGTTAAAATCACCAAGAGTGCTGTGTCACTTATTTATTAATTGATGATGTGATATATTATTTATTCGCTATTTTATCTTTGAAACTGCAATACCTAGGCCTTTGCACTAGAAATGTTTATTAGTCGGGGGTGGAGCCCAGCTGGAGGTCATTTTTGGAAGCTCCCAGCTGATTCCAATGGACAGCTAGAGCAGAGAACCACTGGGTTAGGTCACCTGCCCTGCCCTAAACTAGCAGTCACCAGGGTAATGCCGTGAACTGACTGACTTAGGAAAGGGCCTCAAAGTGTGACGCATACACCCTCACCCCGACCGACTAGCAGAAACAGCTCCTGGGACCTGTCAGAGACACAGATTCATGGGCCTCACTCATGCCTACTGAATTTGAAACTCTAGAGGGCCGAAAGTTTGTGTTTTAACAAGTTTGTCGCTGGTTCTGGTGGATTACTTATGTCTGAGACCTGCCTTAGATCAATCAGGCTCACCTCTGAAGCTGAGGAGGGTAAATATGTTTTACCAGTGAACCCCAGGACACTGAGCCTTTTAATGCTCCCTCCTCCCACTGCCAGTTCAGAACAGGGCAGGGGATTAGCCTCCTGAACCCCCAGACTCCTGGCTGTACAGGGAGGCCTCCCAATTGTGCCACCAAACCTCAGCCACTGCAACGGGCTCGACAGTGGGCCAACCCAAGATGGGAGGAGGCCATCTTCTATAGGTACCCATTCCTTCCTACCCTGGGGAAACTGGAAGTTTCTGCAGGTGCTAAAGAACTGAGAAGATAAATCTGGCATATATACTTTCCTGAAATCACTCTGAACTAGTTTCAACTACTGTATAATTTCAGTAGCATCCTGGAGAAGAAAAAGGCCATGCGGTAAAAACAAAAGAAATCTGAACATGGAAAGGACTTTGGTTAATAACAATGTCTCAATATAGATCATAAATTGGACAAATGTGCCATACTACTATCTGATGTCAGTGGGGAAACTGAGTGTGAGCCTATGGGAACTGTGTGTAAATCTTCACAACTTGCCTGTGAATCGAAAACTATTCTCTGTGTGGCCACATGGACTGTAGCCTGCCAGGCTGCTCTGTGCTTGAAATCCTCCAGGCAAGAATACTGGAGTGAGTTGCCCTTCCCTTCTCCAGGGATCTTCCTGACTGAGGGATCGAACACATGTCTCTTGCATTGGCAGGCAAATCTTTACCTCTGAGCCACTAGGGAAGCCCATTCTAAAATAAGTTTATTTTGAATACAACACATTAAGATGTGAAATTCTAGTGAATGGAACAAACTTTGGAAAAGCTTTATAAAATTAAGTAAATTCTTTAAAATATTCCATGCTAATATAAATTTCACACTGCTATATTTTTATGATTGATGCCATGTTTTTAGCCAGAGGAAATGCTTTTTAGACATTTTTAACTTAAATAAGAGTTGAATTGGAAAATACTAATGAATATTCTAAATATATTGCACTTCGCAGAAGCTGCACACAGCAGAATTATCATAAAGCAAATGAGAGAGGCTTAAACTTGTCCATATGCTTAAAAATTATTAAGAATCAATATAGAAAGTTGCTTTCTTTGCCATCCCCTTAGACCTGGAAAGGAGTAGGATGGCTGGACTCCACAGGGACATAATCAGATGCATCTCTTCCTCAACCCAATTCATAGCAGTGAGTTCAAGCACATGTTCCCTTCAGGCACTCTCTTCTTATTTCACCAACTCTGTTTAAATGAAATGTACATCCTGTGTCCTGAGGGGCGAGTCACACAACCCAGTGGACTGAGGTGTGACTCATTTCCCACGGCTACTCTCAGCAGACTGTACATCACTGAATTTATATGGGGCTCTTGGAAACACTGGGCTATAATTGGAATGGAACAAGGGCTTCCCAGGTGTTGCTAGTTGGAAAGAACCCACCTGTCAATGCAGGTTAGATGTAATAGACATAAGTTCAATCCCGGGTCGGGAAGATCCCCTGGAGGAGGGCAAGGCAACTGACTCCAGCATTCTTATCTGGAGAATCCCATGGACAGAGGAGCTTGGCAGGCTGCAGTCCATAGGGTTGCACAGAGTTGGACACGACTAAAGTGACTTAGCACTTATGCAAGGAGCAAATCCTAATTTGTAGCTTGGAAGATCCCTCTCAATGTAGTTGGCTAAATAATTCATGGTAAGATTTTTGCTTGTCTTCCTCTACACCAAGTATCAGTAAGGAAACCAAGAGTTAAAATTGTCATTTCAGGTGAAAATGCTATAATTAAGACTTACAACAAAAAAGAGTAATTATAGAGGAGACTGGCGTGCTACAGTCTAAGGGGTCAAGAAAGAGTTGGACATGACTTAGCAACTGAACAACAAAGGACAAAAACATTGCTGTGTCAAGCAAGTGGCTCAAAATAACCACCCCCCACCCCACCCCTGATCTTATCACATTTGGAATCACTTAGATTTTGTCTGGCATTGTTATATATCTCATTGTGTGGTCTTGGACAAGCTCCTTAGCCTCTCTATGCCTCATTTTTGTCATCTTCACAGTGGCAAACATAATAATTCCTTGGCAGTGTTAGAAGAATTGATAGAAATAGTATTTGTAACAGTTTGGTACAGTGCCTGGAGTATGGTGTTAAAAAGTGTTTGATAAATCAATAAATAAAATCATCCTTGCCGACATTAAATCCATTCAGTTTAATCAAGATAAACCTCTTGATGATATGGCATGGCAAAACATGGAAAAGAATATTCAGTTACCATCTTGGAGGGAGGGAAACTCTGGCACAGTAAGACGTTGAAGGAGTGAAAGAAATGTAGATGGTTTTCATCAGAAATAAAAAAGAATGTGATGGAACCCTCCCAAATTATCAGCAGAAATGTAAAATGGCACAGCTGCTGTGAAGAACAGTATGGCAGTTCCACAAAACAGTTAAATGTGGAATTACCCTGAAAGTGGGGGAAAAAAGTGTTAGTCACTCAGCCATATCCAATCTTTGCCACCCCTGGGACTGTAGCCCGCCAGACTCCTCTATCCATGGGATTCTCCTGGCAAGAATACTAGAATGGGTAACCATTCTCTTCTCCAGGAAATCTTCCTGACTCAGAGATGGAACCCAGGTCTTCTGCATTGCAGGCAGATTCTTTACTGTCCAGGAAAGCCCCATATGGCTCAGCAATTTCACTCCTAGGTATATGCCCCCCAAAATTGAAAGCAAGTTCTCAGATACTTACACACACGTGTTTATAACAGCATTGCTCACAATAACCAAAAGGTGAAAACAACCCTAATGCCCATCAGTTTCTGATAGATAACTATTATATATTCATACAATGGAATGATCCATGGTACAACATAGATGGATGTGGAAAACATATTAAGTGAAAGCAGCCAGACATACAAGGCCACATATCTTGTGATTCCACTTGTAGGGAATATCCAGAAAAGGTGAATTCATAGAAATTCTAAAAGCAGATGGGTGGTTGTCAGGCACTAGGGAATCAGGGACTAATTTTAATGGATACAAGGTTTTCTTTTGGAGTGCTGAAAAGTGTTTCGGAATTAGAGAGGTGGTGATTGTATAATATTGTGAATATACTAAATGCCAATGAATTGTACACTATTTTTGGTGAATTTTACCTAATCCCCTCTCCTCTGCAAAAAAACAAATCCCACATACATATGTAAATAGAATAAGAGAGAGTGCTCTGTTGTAGGTGAGAACACAGAAACATTCCAGGCTTCCTCTTCCACTGACCAGAGAGTCCTTCCTTAGGAGAGTCCCTTAATGTCCAGGCCCGCTGAACCCTGGTTTCCACTTTGGTTGGAAAATGAAGTTGGACCATTCGAATCCCTTCCAGTTCAAATTCCAAAGCCAAGAAATTCAACTTCCTTCTTTTACCCTCTCTCATCTACATGCTTGAAAAATAACCTGCCTCTGTACTGCAAATATATACTAGAAGACCACATTGTTGAAATTAAATTACAGGGAAATTAATTTGTTTTAGTTATTAAAGGAAAAGTATTTTAATATTTATGATGATAATGACACAAATTAATGGACAAATAAGTAAAACAAATGCACTTTAGCCATTATCTTGGTGTTTGCCACTCTGATGTTCAGATTCCTCTGAGCCCGCGCACGGCTCCAGCCTGTCTGCACCCCTCGTCGTAATCACACACTGTGCTTTTTGCCAGTCACAGTATCTCAGGCTCCTCTGCCAAATGCAGTGCCGCCGGCAGCCCCAAGTTGATTAGGAGGCCTTTGATTGATTGATAGGTGCCCTTGCCAAGTAGGAATGGGGGCAAGGGATTGAATACCTTTCTAAACTGCCTATGCTTTGCAACCAAAGTGATCTAGAACAACTTAAAGATTTTAGTCACTAGAACTTGCTCATGGGCTGTTTTGGTTACAGCTGGACTAGTTACAAATTTATTCTAAAATTACAGAAATACGATTTGAATAGCGAGCTGAATTTAACCAGTGCTGGGATTTAAAGCCCCGGGTCAACAAGTTGATTCTGGGAGGTACGGATGTATTTTTCTGTATTTCACTGACCACCATGTCCTCTACCTTCTACTGAGGATTTCTGGTCCTCTGTAAATTCCCAAATTATTCCTAGAAGTGTCAGGTATATCTTCAAAGAAATTTCAGGTGGCAAATTTTCAGCCAGCTACCAAATCTGTCATTCCCTTCTCCCATCCCCCTCTACCATGCTTCAAATTCAAATATACCTACTTCTGAGGCTACAACAATCCCCAAAGCTGCAAAAAACCTCCAGCCACTGCTTACCAAGGCCCATGTTCAGGGAGCCTCAGGCCACTCTTCTCTTGATCACTTGTTATCCATAATGCCCCTGAGGGAGCTCACTGGAGGGCCCCAGGGATCCTGGTTAGGCAGGGTTTAAGCACACTGGAGGAAAGGGCCTTCCTCTCTTGGTATTGCATCTTCATGTTAGTCCCTGCTGCAAATGAGCAGCCCCAGGTTTCTCTTTAGGTCTCCTGCTCGCAGAACTGAACATCCTCCATGGCTGAATGAGAGGTGAAGCCAGGAGACAAGTATCCTGCAGAATGCCTGACTGCCCCTTCACTGGCCCCTGGGGTTTTGCTCTGGGCCAGGCTGCTCTGCCTGATACTTTCCTAGTGATTTCTCTATGGGGAGGCATCTCTGTTCTGCATGCAAATAGGGCCAATTTCCAACCAGCCCAGACTTGCCCAAAGCCCACGTGGAGGTTGCCATGGCTCAGGGTGAGACACCAGTTTCCCAATAGCTACTTGTTAGGCCCCTACTATGTGCTAGGTGCTGGAGGTCCAAGAATGATGGGCTCTTGTCATCCAGGAGCTGCTGTGGGAATTTAGACAGCAGCTTCTTGAGGCTGGCCAATCAAGCCATTACCTCAGTTGGTGCACCTCCTGCTGGAAGGTCATACCAACAGTGCCACCTTAGTGCTGCCCTGGCAGAGATCCTCCTCCCTGTATAAGTAGCAGTTTCACTGGGCTTCTCACTGACCGCTCCTCTTGAACATTCTTCAGTTCTTACTTGACCACGTATTTCTGTCTGTTCCTTTCCATCAGTAGCAGCAGCATCCCTTTCCTATTCTGCTCTTTGTTCCTGGCCCAGACTTCGCTCCATTTCTCCTCTCAGAAGAAGAAAAGAGAGGGCTATGGGCAGGAGAATAAAAGTGTAAAATCTATATGAGATTGTATACAAAATAAACAATACCTGTAAAACTCGTACACTTTTTTTCTTTTCACAAATGTTCATTGTACTTTTATTTTTATGAGTGAACTGTCTTTTCTTTTTCAGTTTAAATAAACTGAATAAAAGATAAAAATGCAGTTAATATTTGTGGAAAGAAAAAGAAAGAGAGAGAGAGAGAAGAATGTACGGGTTTTACAGGTATGGTAGGACTTCCCTGGTGGCCCAGTGGTAAGGGAGGGTGGGATGTTGCTCGATTCCTAGATTGGGAAGATACCCTGGAGAAGGAAATAGCAATCCACTCCAGTGTTCTTGCCTGGGAAATCCCATGGACAGAGGAGCCTGGCGGGCTACAGTCCAGGGGTTGCAGAGTCGGATGTGACTTAGTGACTAAACAACAACAACACATTTATTGTAACTTGCAACTTAATGTGAGAACTGTACATTCTTTTGTTCAATTTAAATGAAGAACCCAAGTGCAAACTGATGTAAAATTTAAAATATAGAAATGGCTTTGCATGCAATTTATGAATCTTTTTCTCTTGAGTCTGTTCTCTGATGTTCAGTAGGAAAGAGAATTTTAAAAATCCATTAAGTAATCAACTTGCTGCTACTGCTGCTGCTGCTGCTAAGTTGCTTCAGTCGTATCCGACTCTGTGCAACCCCATAGACGGCCTCTTACCAGACTCCTCTGTCCCTAGGATTCTCCGGGCAAGAACGGTGGAGTGGGTTACCATTTCCTTCTCCAATGCATGAAAGTGAAAAGTGAAAGTGAAGTCGCTCAGTCACGTCTGACTCTTAGCGACCTCATGGACTGCAGTCTACCAGGCTCCTCCGCCCATGGGATTTTCCAGGCAAGAGTACTGGAGTGGGGTGCCATTGCCTTCTCCGAAGTAATCAGCTTACCTTTGGATAACTAAAAAGTCTTAAAGGTTGGCTGTTACCTGAATGAGCATGTGGTGAATTTTGAAGGCAGGCTTTCAGAACAACATATTTTATTAAGAAGCTTGAAAGATACATTGATCAAAACATTCAGCAAAGCAAAATACAATATTTTCAGTATAAAATATCACCCAGCATTTCTTCATTGTTCACACCCTCCCGTCATTGAGCGCCGGGGCCTTGAATATAGTAGCAGTCTGGGAGATGCTTGTTAATTTTAATTAAAATTGGATTCCTCCCAGGCTCTTAAAGTCTTGAACCTCCCGGCCTGGATCAAACAGCTGAGGAAAGGAGAATGAAGTACCAAGAAAAGCTAGAACGAGATCATTGCTAAAATATTTGTTTCTGGGTTTATTATTTTATTCAAAAGTCTAGGAAGTGACCAGTCTCGAATGTGGCAGCAAACTGCTGTTAATCCCATTTACATTTTCAGAGTTGGGTCCAGGTTTTCAAGTTTGTTATGGGACTTTATGCAAAACTGGGCAAATCGATAGCATTCTTAAAATGCCGTCGGTTCTCCAGCTCCCCTCCTGGTCGCAAACAAGCGAGGCTGGCGCCGGGTTTGCCCGGCTCCTAGAGCGAGGGGTAAACCCGGCCGGGTGATGGACTGGGGAGAAGGGCTGTCCCGGGGGCGGTCCCGGGGCGGAGCCTGGGCGGGGCCCGTGACGCGTGGAGTCGGCCGGCTCAGGGGCTGGACCTCAGCTTCTCCCCGCCTGGGGCCGCCGCCGCCGCACCAGTAGTGGCTCCACATTTCCAAAAGGGGCCCTCCGACTCTTCACTGGGCCAGTCTGGCGCTGAGTCGCGGAGCTCCGCACAACTTCCGCCGGTCTCTAAACGGGATCCCTCCTCCCCAGAGTTGCGGGCAACTTTCCCCTCTCCCTGGCGCCGGGGTGGCTTGGGGACCGTGGCCACTGCAGGTAGCTGAACTCCGGGCCACGCTCCCCGCGTCTCGGCTGAGCGCACACGCAGGTCGCTCTCTGCACGCTGGGGGTCCCCAAGCTCGGCTTTGCGGGCGGGATGCCCCTAGGACATATCATGAGGCTGGATCTAGAGAAAATCGCCCTGGAGTACATCGTGCCCTGTCTGCACGAGGTCGGCTTCTGCTACCTGGATAACTTCCTGGGCGAGGTGGTGGGCGACTGCGTCCTGGAGCGCGTGAAGCAGCTGCACTGCAACGGGGCCCTGCGGGACGGCCAGCTGGCTGGGCCCCGCGCCGGCGTCTCCAAGCGGCACCTGCGGGGTGATCAGATCACGTGGATCGGGGGCAACGAGGAAGGCTGTGAGGCCATCAATTACCTCCTGTCCCTCATCGATAGGCTGGTCTTGTACTGCGGGAGCCGGCTGGGCAAATACTACGTCAAGGAAAGGTCCAAGGTAGGATGCGCGCGGGCGCCCGGCTGCTGCTGCAGCCCGCGGAGACCGGGGACGTTCGGAGTCCGTTGTGTGTCGCCTTGGCAGGGCTCAATCGAACTTTAGTTTTTAAACAAGCAAGAAGTCTGCCTGCTCCCTACCCCCGCCCCTCACGTTTCCATAGGTTATTAGACACCTTATGTATGATTTGAGACACACTCGAACTCATGATCTTAAATGTCTGCTTTCAAGTCACTTACTAGTGCCCTTGAGACCTTCACTGTGTTCAGAGGGGATTACAACAAAAGAGCGTTTAGAGAATTCTAGAGACAGTGTGATTTCACAGTGTGGCATTTGGTTTGTGGAGTCTGGCAGGTGTGAGGAGAATTTGATCTGTGAAAGAGTAAGGCTCATCCTCACTTTTGAGTGCTGCCCTTGGCTTGTTGCATCCAGGACATTGGTCATCCAGCTGATGTGAAAATTCTCTTCTGGTGCTGAGCCCCAGCCGCCACTTACCATTCCTGTCAATTACTGGGGAAATCCACTCAAACAACCAGTTGAGTGATCAGGAGAGGCTAGTCAAGTACCTCTGGAAAGAAACCATGTTTTTGTTCACATCCCAGCAGTCACTCCTTAGGTGGTAATTTTTCTTGGAAACGTTAACAGGTAGATTGGCAGAACTATGGGAACGTGGAGTACCATAATGTTGGTGCATGTACATTTTGCTGGGATAGTCCAGCTACTCAAGTGATTAATACAAATGGTAATCCAGCCAGTTTTCCAGGGTAGTTCTGAGAGTGATTTATACTCCTTTTATTGTAGACCCCGTCAAGGGGCACTTAGAGCTGTAGAGAAGTTTTACTTTAACACCGTGAGGCAAAACATACAAGTGTGAGAAGGAAGGTGAGCATTCATTTATCTGTGACATTGCATGTAGTATTCTTCAATCTAAGATTGCTCCTGCGATATTAATAAAACACACCGTTGTTGTCTCATTTGTCCCATAAGCTGAAAGGAACACTTTTCATAAAGGACAAATGGTGAAGACTGAAAGTGCACAGAAAGGAAGGGGTTGGATTGATCAAATAGAATAGGGGAGAGATTGCAGTTACCTTTCCAGCCAAGAGGAAATGATAGACTATCTGAAAACACTATTTTTAATAGTATGCAAATAAAGTAAATCTTAGAAGGAAATGCTGCTTTCTAACCTTTGATTGAGGGAAAGCTCAGTTAGCTGGTCTCTGCAGAACATTTATGGTAAAGTGTCTCTTTACTCCTGTCCCATCATTTTGGTGATGGACTAGAGAACTGTTTGTCTTGATTAGTTTTGTTTCTGCACTTGTTTTGTAAATGACTGTGCCTTTCGGATGGGGGAGGGGTCTGGCTAGCCTCAGTGCTGTAAAGGTGCCTGTGGCTTCAATCTGAAACAGCAGATGGCTTCTGTTCAGTTTTTCAAAGTTTCTTTCAAATTTTGTTGTTATGAAATTCACTCCCAGCATTATAGAAATGGAATTTGCTCAGCAAGAGATCAGAATTAATTGCTAGAAAGAGGTCACTAACATATTTAAAAGTTAAATTTTTTGTTTTTGTTTTTATTGTAGATTTGACTTAACAGACAGTTGTAGGGTTTCAAGCTAGAATTTAACTCCACAAATCGAATGAAAAGCATTGTGTACCTCTGAGGAAGGGAAACAAAAAAGATCTCTAGATATGACTCTTCAATTATGGATTATCATCTGGGTATAACAAAACTTCAGTTAACCCTTTCAGAAGGTGACTGAATTGAAAAGAGAAAATTCATCTTTTGACCAATGAAGAGACCTCTATCCATACTTTGATTTTCAGCTTTCCTTTAGCTGTTTGGCACAAAGCCCTTTATTTCTGCTCTTTAGAATAATCACCTGTAAACTGGGATATTCATTCCCTGGCCAGCTAGAACCAAATGTAAACCACGCTTGAGCAAACCATTATTATACTAAAAAAAAAAAAAAAGTTTTGTTTGTATAAAGACGTCTCCTTAGTAATGTCTTGTGGCCCCTCAGTCTCTTACCTGAAGTTCATTATTGAAGCATTGTAGAAACACATTTCATTTTTACATGATTTATAGTAGTTCTACCTTAATTTAACCTTATTTACTTCTCTCCCCTCAACCGAATCCTTACTCTACTGCTTCCCAGGGTAGTGATACAGACCCAGTTTCCTGCTCCATCCTCAAAGCAGGTTTTCAGTAAAAGCTAATTTTTTAAAAGGAAGAATTTGTACATTTATTTTCAACATTTATTTGTAACTTTTTATTACAGAAATTTTCAAACATATATGTGTAGAGAGGCTAGTGTAATGAGCTCCCATCACCCATTTTCAGCAATTGCCAATATATGTATTTTAGACCAGTTGTTTTTTAGGTACTTGAAATTTATTTGTGTTTTGCTTAATCAGTCCTGATTAAGCACTTTTTCCCCTGAACTTTTAAAGGTTATTGAACAGTGTACTAATGCTTTTTATCTTGATGAAAGAATTACTAGAGGCATTGGGAATAGAATAGGAATATATGCTAGTCCTAAAATTTAAATTGTAGAGGTGTATGGAAAGAAATATTAAAGGGTTCTTTCCCCTCCCTGCCACAAAAGTTGTTACTGATCAAAATTTATCTACCTCCACTTTGTTAGGAAAAAATCCAGGGGTGCTGAAGACTCTCCAGGGAAGACAATTCCACGATACACAGCAGGATGGTGCCCCCTAACTTCAAGTACTATCATTGCTTTCAGGCTATGAAAAGATTTCTTATCTGTTACTCCCTTTTGGATAATTTTGACCGTATCCAAGATAAATATTGGTTCTAATTAGCTTCTCTTGCTTTAGCTGCCTAGATGTTGGATGTGGCTGTTTTTCAGAGGGCCTGTAGTTTTTAGAACCCAGAGTCCTTCTGTTTGAAGTATCTCACTGTAGACTCACTAGTTAATAACTCTAATAATAATAGCTACCTTTTAATGAGCAGTTGGTTCCATCTGGCACTGTGCTAAGCACTCTTCAGACACTATCTGTCTGACTTAGTCTTCAGAACGATAATCTTTGGCAAACTGAGTGATTAAATCATCTGCCCAAGGTGATGAAGTCAGCAGTGAATGCAGTTTGTCACAGGGGTTAGGGATTTGGACTTAACCTTGACTAACCTTGTAGCGTAGGTAAGTTTCAGTTTTCACCAAGTGTACTACCTTACAGCTTGAGGGGTGGGGGCATTGGTGAAGAAGCATGAAATAAGATAATGAACATAAAATTCTTAGCAGAATTCTGAGCCTTCATAAATGTTAAAAGAGGAGATTTGGGATTCTGACCCAGTTCTGTTTGAGCCTAGAGTCTGCTTTTGACTGTTAGGCTCCTAAGAGTCTACATGCCCTCCTTTCATTCCCTCAGCATGGGGAATTTTGCTGGGGTAGGGAGACAAAAGTGGACAGGCATCATGCCTGCCCCACTAGAGCTTACATTCATTGTACTTTTGAGTTGTAGGACCCTCTGGCTTACACTTGATCAATTCTCCAGCTTAAAAAAGAAAAAAACTCAAATATTGAAGTGGGTCTATTAAGTACATTTGAAGAAGAGAATGGAATGCTGTGCTAATGTTTTCCTACTGTTATTTGCAGGAAACGCATTTATTAACAAAGTTGGTTGTTAGGGTCCCCAACTGGAGTAGCTCTGGATGATGGGGTTATGGGATTTGTATTGGGAGTCAACAGGTCAGTCCTCCCCTGGAAACTGTACAGAGAAATGATGAAACAACCATAAGTTGTGGATAACAAGAAATATATAACAAATGGTGGATTTGTTCCTTCATTGCTAGAGCAGTGACAGTTTTGGCCCTTCCTTCTGTGATGTCAGGAATATTCATGACTTGATGGAGCTCATCATGGTTGCAAACTGCCTTAAGCAAACCTGGGATAATGAATTTCAAAGAATAGAATCTCTCTCAGGACCCAAGTGCAGGAAATGTGGTTGGGGTTCACGGGAGCCTGGAGCCTTGAACTGAGAACCAGAAAGTCCTTAACATACAGGAAAGCAGGTGTGTTAATTCTTGTTTCTGGCACTCTATGGCCTTCATATTTGCTTCTCTGCTTGCACGCTCTTTCTTGCCGTCTCTACCTTCCATCCAGCTTTTACTGATTTCCTATGCAGTTGACTCAAGATGGCTGCCTCACAATGCTCATTCAGCCTCAGTTTGATTTCAACAGAGACGTGACTAACATTCTAGGAACCCTTTTCATTTCCTGAGAGAAAATATTGTGGTCTCATTGTGGCTCAGAGGATTCATCAGCCTTGGGTGGGAATGGTTGAGGGGGGCATGTGGAATCATACATAACAAATACAGGTTACCAGGGCCTCTAAGAGGGGCAGTTCTTAGAGTATAGGGTTTGGGGCCTAGATATCATACATGGTGTCTCTGCAACTAAAATCTTAAAAATTTATCTGTCAATGATGTATTTCAGGGGAAGGAGGCAGTAAATTTTAAAGCATGGGAACATCTTTCTATAAGGATGTGAGGATTCTTATAAAAGGTTTTGTGTTTGAAAGTCACTTAGTTCTTGGAGGAAGAAAATAATTTACTGAATACAACTTTAGTGAAGCAAGTTTCTCCACAGGGTGAGTTTTCATAGAGTTCTTTGTGTATTTCGTTGAATGACACTTGGGAACACAGCAAAGAAGGTGTGTGTGTGTGTTTCCTTTATCATTTCTATTGTTCAGTTTTGGGCCACTGGCCACCGCAGCCTTGTCTGCTTGCAGTGAAGCGGGAAATCAGGAGGTATCAATTTAATTTATTCATTCACAAATCATTAAATGTCTTACACTGCACTCCATCTGTATGTGGATGGGAGAAAGGAGATAGAAAGGGATGATAAAAGTACCTAAAGAAGTAAGCTGAAAGTTGAGTGGTGTAAAATAGTTGTTACCAACTTTGCTGTCTCTTTTTCTGGTTTAACAGGCCACTACACTGATGGGTCATTTTTGTTTCTCTTCTTTGAGCTTTCTCCAGTTTCTCCATTTACTAAACATGAAGTGACCAAAACTATTAGGATTTTAATGATAAAGCTTTTTGCACCTAGGGAGGTATCAGAAGGAGACCAGCTGGCTCAGTGGTAAAGAACCGACCTGCCAATGCAGAAGATACGGGTTTTATTCCTGATCTGGGAAGATCCCCTGGAGGAGGAAATGGCAACCCACTCCAGTATTCTGCCTGGGAAATTCCATACACAGAGGAGCCTGGCGGGCTACAGTCCATGGGGTTGCAAAGAGTTGGACGTGACTGAGCGAATAACACTTAGGTGGGAATTACGTAGCCTGTCTGTGCATTCGACTTTTGGATGTCATGAACTATTTCCCTTTCTGACCTTACTCAGCTCAAGCAAAATTTGTAAATTCTTTCCTGATTCTGGGCTTCCCTGGTAGCTCAGACGGTAAAGAATCTGCCTGCAGTGCGGGAGACCCAGATTCAATCCTTAGGTCAGGAGCATCCCCTGGTGAAGGAAATGGCAACCCACTCCAGGATTCTTGCCTGCAAAATCCCATGGACAGAGGAAGCTGACAGACTACAGTCCATGGGGTCACAAAGAGTCGGACACAACTGAGCGACTTCACTTCCTTCCTGATTCTAGACTCTGGCTAGAAGAATTTCAGATATTATTCAGATGCATATTATTACAACTCTATCCTGAAAATGCTTCATGTCTGGGAGACTTCTCTGATGAGCTTAAAATTGGGGATGGAGTTTAACCCATAAGGAGCAAGAACATTGGAGAAGCATCTCGAAGCACACCAGCATCCTGGCATTGGAGGTTAAAGTTCAGAGAACCCCTCACTTGCAGCCCATGTTTGCTCAGTTTGGCAAGACCTCTGCTTTTGACTCACCTTTGTGGCCTCCAATAAATTAAATGACAGTTTGACCTGTGTCTATTGAACACCAAGGAGCAGCTTGCAGGTTAGCACAACAGAGAAGGTTATTAATTCTTCATTAATTATTATAGGTCTAGACTTGATAATTCCTCTATAGCAGTGCTTTGTGGCTGTTAACTAATATTGCTCTAAGAAACAAGTGTCATTTTTCTCTAGTGTTTGTCAAATGTGCATGTTCTGACAGTAATGATAGTTCAGATGTATTCTGCCGGGCAACTGCCGGGGGTGCCCAGTGGGTAGCTGAATCCAGAGACACTAAAATTGTAAATTCGACAGACAAATCATTTTATGATGCCAGACTAATAATTCGACTTTGGTAGATTGCCAGGAGCCGTTCTTTTGGCTCAGATTCAGAGCTATGTGTCTGTTTGCCAAGCAAGATTAGTTAGCTTGGTTCATTTTACATAGGATTTGTACCTTCTTTCCCTTGATTATTTTGATCTTAAACTAATGTGGCTCTTACCTTAATTTTGTATCATCTTTTGGTGTTGATTTGTGGGCAAGTTCCTATTCTTGTTTTTGGTGAACTGGTAGTGACAGAGTGTCTTATTTTTTACCCCCTGCCCCGCCCAACCCCAGCCTTACAGATACATGAGTTTGCAGTTGTTGATTGCAAGCTTTCAGATCTTGTTCTGGGTTCATTTTGTTCCTACTTACTGAGTGTCCTCCAGGTTCAGTACAATGTTAATACCTCCTTAAGTCAAACCAATTTAACTTTAACTTTTTATCTTTATAAGATTTTTAAAGGTTACTTTCCATTTACAGTTACTCAAAATATTGGCTACATTCCCTTTGTTGTATGACTTCCCTGGTGGCTCAGACGGTAAAGCGTCTGTCTACAATGCGGGAGACCTGGGTTCGAGCCCTGGGTTGGGAAGATCCTCTGGAGAAGGAAATGGCAATTCATTCCAGTACTGTTGCCTGGAAAATCCCATGGACAGAGGAGCCTGGTACGCTACAGTCTATGGGGTTGCAAAGAATCGGACACGACTGAGCGACTTCACTTACTTCACTTCACTTCCTTTGTTGTACAGTACATCCCTGAGCCTGTCTTGCAACCAGAGCTTGTACCTCCCACTCTCTCACCTGTATGTTGTCTCCCCCTCCTCCTCACTAGTGACCACTAGTGAGTTTTGGTCTCACGAGCAGTTTGGGCTCATAAATCTACTTCTTTTTTTGTTATATTTCTTCATTTGTTGTACTTTTCAGATCCCACATACAAGTGATATCATACAGTATTTGTCTTTTTCCATCTGATTTATCTCACTTAGCACAATGCCCTCCAAGTCCATCCATGTCGCTGCAAATGGCAGAATTTCATTCTTTTTATTGCTGAGTGGTATTCCATTGTATATATGCACCATATCTTCTGCATCCATTCATCTGTCAATAGACACTTGGGTTGCTTCCATATTTTGGCTGTTGTAAATAATGCTGCTATACACATTGAGGTTAACGTATCTTTTTAAATTAATGTTTTCATTTTCTTTGGACATATACCCAGGATGGGAATTGCTGGGTCATACAGTAGTTTTATTTTTAGTCAAATCAATTTTTCATTCTTTAGAGGATGCAATAATCACAGTTTCTAGAATTCTGGAGTAAATATACCTATCTCATTTCAACTCTTATTTTTGTTTCCAGAAGTGAAGTGAAGTGAAGTCACTCAGTTGTGTCCGACTCTTTGTGACCCCATGGACTGTAGCCTACCAGGTTCCTCTGTCCCTGGGATTCTCCAAGCAGGAATACTGGAGTGGGTTGCCATTTCCTTCTCCAGGACATCTTCCCAACCCAGGGATCGGACCCAGGTCTCCCATACTGCAGGCAGATGCTTTACCATCTGAGCCACCAGGGAAGTTTCCAAATGAAACTCATATGCTATTACCATATAGAAACAATCCCAAAATACAAAGATTCAAAGAATATGAGAGCAGTCTTGATTATTTGCCAGTGGGAAGAAGACAAATTGAAAATTTTGATCCCAGGTGTAAGTGACATCTATTTTTGGTTTTCTGAGGGCAAACTGAAATTGTTTTGAAGTATTCAAGATAATACTCTTCTTTTTGAGCATTGCTTGGAAATAGTAAAGATGTACTGTACTGCTTGAAACAGTCTGGACCCTTGAGGGGAGCTTGCTTGTATTCTCAAGACACAGAGAACATTCTTCCTGTGCCCCTCCCTCCACGTTCCCTCCACATCCCCTCCCAGTTCTACTCATCTGTCTAGTCAAACCTGAGGGACTATTACTCAGAAATCTCAATACCCAACACCAAGTTGGCAGTCTTTTTTTTTTTTTTTTGGATGACTTTCCTATTGATATTGTTTGGCTGGTTAATTTGATTGTTTTGAGTAGACAAAACTGCTTTAAACACTGAAGATTCAGTCAGGAACATGTAGTAGTCTTGGTTAAAATCTGGCTATTTTGTGCTGTTTTAGCTTTGGAACGCTCACTGTAGATACTTAAGTTTTGTCTTTAAAAAAAAAAAAACCAGAACTAAATTTTGTCTTTCAGAGTATTGTAGAAATCTTTGACGAGGGAAGTCTTTTAAAGATACCTACTTTCACCAGAAATCACCTGCCTTTGGTTCTGGTCCTCCTTGTAATCCATTTTAAAGTGTTTTGCTAGAGTGGTAAGTAATGTACAACCAAACGCTAATCATGCAGTCTCCATGCTCACAAAAAAAAAAAAATCAAAAACTCAGGAGTGCTTTCTCCCCATTGTCCACCGTTTACACTGTGAACTTAGCGTGCTATTTAAGCTTCTCCGCTTCTGACCCCATCTGACCTTTCTACATTTAATCTCCCACTGACAGCCTTCCTTCCCTCCGGATCCCTGAAGTGCTAGAAACTGATTTGCCAGGCAAACCAGGCATCCCCATTGTCTTGTCTTCAAAATCCATCTTTGTGCCTTTCCACGAAGTTCCCTCCTGCTCCCTAGAACTCTGTGGGTGGCTCAACCTGGGCAGCCCCAGTAGGCTTATTTCTTTGGCTGCTTACCCTGCCCCTCATTTACTTATAAATTCTTTGACAGCAGAGACTTTTAAGCTTGATATATACTTTTAGTGCCTTTTCACAGTCCTTTACTGTTGACTTAATTTCATCTTTAAAAGGAACTTTGATTTTAAGGATGTCAGAGTATCAAAAAGAAAAGTTAGTAAATATTTTGTTAGGCCAAAAGGAAAGATTTTCAACTTGGTCCCTAATTTGATGCTAAAGGGTTTAACTATTACATTAACAGGCTGTGAGGGACCAGCTGATAGGAGAGACTTTGGCTTTGTAAGTTTTTTTCTCAGTTCTGAAAGTCTGTGCTTTGCCCTAGACTTGTACCAAGTCACACTCAGATTCTGGCAGCTCGTACTTAGTGGTCAGATCAGAGAAGCCTGGGACCACGAGACTAGGACCCTAGCTTCTGGTCCTCACTCGGTCCCTTACAAGTAGCATCTCAGGACCTCAATTTCCACTTCTCTAGGAAGGAAGTCAATTTTTATTTTTATATTTGAACTTAATTTTAGTCAGCAATTTACTGGGCACTGGGATGGACATTTTATATTGTTTCACTGTGTTCAGCTCTCTGAGCCTCACTTTCCTCATCTATAACACAGGTACAATAATAAATATCTACATCCAGATGATAAGGAATGAAATGAAAACTGAGACTAAGATTTCATTTGAGAGAGCAGATAAGTATTTTCAGTGCCTCTGATTGCATTCCTGAAGAAGAGATCTGACTCTATCAGCAGTCACACCTCAATGCTGACATGACAGTAATCCTCAGCAATGCTACAGAGTTGCAGTTGGAATGTTTCCTGCTAATTTCAAGAATCATGCTGCAAAGCCTGTGCCAGAAGCTGCCCTGTAAGAATTCCTCTTACTTCCTGCTCTACCCATCACCTCCTGTTGTCTGAGTTAATTAGTTGTTGTTTGTTGTTCAGCTAAGTCGCGTCCCACTCTTTGCGACCTCATGAACTGCAGCACGCCTGCCTTCCCTGTCCTTTACTGTCTCCCTGAGTTTACTCACAGTCATGTCCACTGAGTCAGTGAAGCCATCCAACCATCTCATTCTCTGTCACTCCCTTCTTCTCTCCCAGCATCAGGGTCTTTTCCAGTGAGTCAGCTCTTCACATCAGGTGGCCAAAGTATTGGAGCTTCAGCTTCAGCGTCAGTCCTTCCAATGAATATTCGGGGCTAATGTCCTTTAGGATTGACTGGTTTGATATCTTTGCAGTCCAAGGGGCTCTCAAGAGTCTTCTCCAACACCACAGTTCAAAAGCATCAATTCTTCAGCACTCAGTCTTCTTTATGGTCCAGCTCTCACATCCATACATGATTATTGGAAAATCCATAGCTCTGACTATATAGACCTTTCTTGGCAAAGTGATGTCTCTGCTTTTTATACACTGTCTAGATTTGTCATAGCTTTTCTTCCAAGGAGCAAGTGTCTTTTAATCACTGTCCATGGGGATTTTGGAGCCCAAGAAAATGAAATCTGACACTGTTTCTACTTTTCCCCCATCTATTTGCCGTGAAGTGATGGGACTGGATACCATAATCTTAGTTTTTTGAATGTTAAGTTTTAAGCCAGCTTTCCCACTCTCCTCTTTAACCTTCATCAAGAACCTCTTTAGTTCCTCTTTACTTTCTGCCCTTAGAGTGGTATCATCAGCATATCTGAGGTTGTTCATATTTCTCCTGACAATCTTGATTCCAGCTTGTGAGTTAACTAGTGCAGATGGCTAATTCTAATTCCCCTTGACTTTTTATCATTTAGGCTGAATCATTGCACAGAAACTCTTTGTTTGTCACAAAATAGCCATGATTTCTCAAAGTGTGGTTGTTGGAGCAGCAGCAGCAGCCTCACCCAAAAACCTATTGGAAATGCATAGTCTTGAGCTTCTCCCCAAACCTAGTGAACCAGAAACTCACAATCCTCTGGGCATTTCTCACACAGGCTGAAGCTGGAGAACCACTGAGTGAAATAAACATGAGGAGGCTAAATGGGGATGTTGTTCTATTTTTCTGTAGTTTCTCCATTGGTGAGAAAATCAGTTCCATCAGTTGATTCAATCTGAACTTATTCACAGTGAAAACTAAAAAGTACAAGTATTTTTGGTTCATTTGGGAAATTTTTGAGAAAACACTTTAACATGTTAAGTACACACACACACACACACACCCCACACCTGTGATTTATCTGTTATTTGTTCCAATAAAGTTAAGCTTTCAGAATCAGGATTGGGGTGGAATTTGGAGCCGAGTCTCTCCTGTTCTGTTGAATGAAGGGGAGTATCTTTGTTAATATCAGTATGTGCACAGTACTGCTCCCCTATCTGTATCCTCCAGCCCAGCAAGGAGTGGAAGCTAAAGGCATGAAGGAGAGCAAGAAAGAATCTTAATAATTTGGGAACAAACTGGAAAGAGCAGATGATTCTCTCTGTATTGAGCATCTATCATGCGCTAGCTGAACACCACACAGAAGCCTAAGATTATGTCGTCTGACCCTCTGGGGCAAGATGGCTGAGGTGTGGGATTCTAAGGGATGGGAAACCTGGAAAGGAATCCAACTTGATCGGAATAAAAGGTGTGACTCATTAGAAATCTGAGAGTAGCTGGCACTTGCCTTTGCTGCATGCAGGGCTTGGAGTTCTCAGTAATGCAGTGTGAGCCCATATTTGGTAAGTCACGAGTATCCTCTGAGAATCCTTTGTTGTGTTATCTTGGAATTGAAGGAAGACAATTTCACTCATGGTCACTCTGGAAATAATGGCACGTGTTTTCAGTGATCAGCCTTTTCCTGATATTTCTGAAGCACGGTTTAGTGGTGGGAAGACCATGTTTAGTTCTATAACTCCCGCAAGTTACTTTTTGTCTCTCTCAGTTTCCACATTTGTAAAATGGAGCTTTTTTTGGAGCCCCATCTTGAAGGGACATTGCTGTTGTTGTTCAGTTGCTACGTCGTGTCCGACTCTGTGACCCCATAGACTACAGCATGTGAAGGGACTTGGGGACAATTAAATTAACCATCACTGCCCCCTAGACTCAGAGTCAGGCACTCCTTTATTTCTAGTCCCCTGCTGCTCACCAGAGTACTTTATACATTTCTCTCAGAAGAGCCTTTTATTTTCCAGCCATCTGAGTGGTCCTCTGGATCTCACCCCTGTTGAAAGCCACAGTGGGTCTATATCCAGTGTGTTATAATTAATATGATATTAGAAAATCCTGTACTTGGTGAATTCTAATTAATTGTGTAGTGGTAGTGAAGCCTCTCCTGAATAAGATTTACACCTCAGGAAGGAAATTTTGTCTCATCCCTTGGATTCCTGGGGTTTACTAAGTGTTGCCCTTTGTCTTCCCAAGGGAAATACACTTTGTATTTCCTTTAAAGTTTTTTCTTGATTGATCGTTTGCCTTCTGACTTTGAAATAGTCTGAAGACCTTACTGGTGTTGACCTGAGCTAAAAAGCAAGATCCTAGAGAGACTGACTTCCTCCCGCAGACCTTGGGGTGGGACCAGCGGATGAGACTGCTGGTTGACCACCTGCATCCCAAGCAGACATGGGGCTACAGTTTAAGCGGGACTGAGCTCTGCAGTGTGAATAACCCATCAAAGACCACTAATGTTTTGCTACAGGACTGAGTGTTTCCTTTGCTCTTTGCTTTTGTTGAAATACAGACCCCCCTCCCCGACCACCGCCAAATCCCCAGCCCCCGCTTTCACACCTCTGCCCTGGAGATTTTGGTTCATTGACTCAACACTGAGCACACTCATTTTTCTTTCTTTTGCATTTTATGATTTTCTGTCATTAAGCAAAGGGTGACAGGCAAGGGTGAGAGTAAGTAGACACCTCAAGAAGAACTGAAGATCTTAGTTCTCTCAAAAATGAGGAGAATCGGTTAATATTAGACATTAGATAAGCAGCGCTGGTAAAGCATGACGTCATTCTCTAACTGGGTTCCGAAAAGCCAGTTACTTAAACTCCTTGTGCCTCAGTTCCTCATCTGTAAAACGGAGGTGATAATGGTCCCCACCGTATGGAGTTATTATGAATAGCAAATGAGGTAGTATTTGTGAAGCACACAGAGCAGTGTCAGACACGTACAAATGTTTGTTCAGTAAATAAATGTGCCTCCTGAGTCACATGAATTCTGGTTCTGACTTGCTGTGTGTCATTCCTTTCATTCAGCAGATCTATTTCCAAGTGCTGAAATTCAAATGTGAATATAAGATCTGGTTTCCTAGAAAGTTCTTTAACTTTACTTTTTCCAACATAGTTACACTGTCCCAAGTGTCTTCAAATTCACTGGGAATTGCAAATAAAAGTGTTTCCTGTTTCTCTTAAGAACATTGCTTCAAGGCATTTTTCTTGACATGTTTTGATTGGTAACTATATATTTTTGTATATTACTCAATAAAATCTTGTCTTACCAACTGTATTTAAGTTATCATGGATTCCCTCAAGTTTTTAGGATTCATTCCAGATGAAAATTTAAAGCCAACCATACTTAATTCTCTGACAATCCTGTGGTTGTAAACATTCTTTTTTTTTTTTTTTTCCTCTTCAGCTCAAAGCCTTTAGAAAGCCACATGTAACGTTTTATTTACTGATAAGTCTGTTTCTCACATCAAAGGAAGTTAAATGGGGAAGTTCCTACACCCATACTGCTTTAAGGATTACTCATGAATTTGTTTTTCTGCAGGACTGGGATAACTTCTAGATCTCTATGATAGCTTCCAGGGTTACTGACTTCTACTGAAAACTTGTGGGCAGGGTGACTCAGGACAGAGGCCACTAGTTCACCTTCCCCTTAACCTGCAGATTAAATGAGAGAATGTGTGTAAATTGCCACCCTCAAGTGCTCCTTGGCTACCTCGGTCTTCAGGAAATAACAGGATTTTGCGGAAAGGTCTCGGAATGGAGAGGGTTAAATGGCCTTAACCCAGGGCCTGGCTGACTTTCGGGGATTTCATAATTGCAAGGAAGCCCTTACTGAGAACATTTCTCTGGTGACTCGGGTGGGGATGGGGGAGGGCGCTCCCGTGCCGGTTCTGTGCTCGGGTGCGGGCTGGCTGCCACCCTCACGCAGCGCACGTAGCCCTGTCACTCAGCCGTCACCCTGCTGGCCCGGAGCCAGGCCTCCGCGGGAAGGGCTGCCTTCCCAAACCCAAACAGCCTGTATTGCTGTGCCGATGTTCCCGGGCCTGTTTACTGTGCTTAATTGCAGGGCTCTGCTTGAACCCCCTCCAAGGAGAGGAATTAAGCACAATTCAAAACGGAGGGACAATAGTCCCTTAAATTCCTGGCCTCTGAGAGTTTCAGTGGCTTCTGGGGGAAGGGTGATTCCCTCAAGTTCAGGGTGATCCACTCAGGTTCATGCACGAAGTGCAGGATCCCCTCAAGAGAATTTTGATCTAGTTCAGTCAGACCTTACAGGCCTGTGACTCCTCTCTAATCTTAGGCATGCTTCTGTGTGTGTATATATATTGCATATTTCTAAGGGTGGGGTGGGAGCCAGCTCTTGAATGTAAGAATCTCAAGGAGCTATTATCACTGAGCTAAGAGAACTGAGTAGAAGGTTTCAGAGTCTTGATAGTTGCTGATGGTTTGTTGAATGATCCCAAAGTTAGGACCAAGTTCATAATAAAGCGGGACACTGATGGAAAAGGTCTGTGTACCTGAGGACAGGTTTTCAAGTGAATATGGTAAATTCCTTGCCTTTCTAGGCAGACTGCTCTTGCCTCATAGGAAGGAACCAGGAGGCCTACTTCACCAGAGCTGCTGAGAGTGGCTTTATAACTTCTGATTTTTCATTTTCAGAATTACTGAAGCTCCTGCATTTCAACAAAATTTAGGTATGGGGCATAACAATTATTGTTCTAAATTGGAGGTGAGGTTATATGTAGCACAGTTCTGGGTATGTGGGTTCAGGGAGAAGAATTTTTAGTGCGGATATAGGGCATGTGAGGAAGGTAGACGTTCTCAGTGTAGAAATAGAATTAGTAGAAGATATTTGCGTGAATAACTTGGGGTTTGTTGGAAGGGTTACTTGCCTCTTGGATATTGACTGCCTGATGTTCTGAATCTTCTGAACATGGTCAGCATGGTGAGATGCTGAAACTCTGGGAAGGGGAACGTGGTAGCTGGATCCAGCTCTTGCTGTTGCCCACCAAGAGCGTTTTCCCCATTTTTTCTTCATTCCCTTACATCAGTCTTTAACTTGGGCAGTAGGAGGAAGGAAATAGCTAGACATGCTCTTAACTAACCAGATAGATAATAAGCAAGATGCCAAGATAACTAGTGACAGTTTGTATACTTCTTTCTGAAGTTAGAATGAATATAAAGACTCTAAAGCACTTTCTCTGCTTTTGAGCTGTTCAGCAACACATTGAGAGCTGACTTTTTTCTAAAACTGGCAGCAATGTGAACTGTTTAGTGACATTTTCTTGAAACTCTTGGAGAAGGCTTTGGGTAGTTGCAAATATTTTGTAAACATGCCTTGTGAATATGTATGAATTTAAGTGATTTAGGTAATATATATATTTTAATGGTCTTTAAATATAGTTAATTTATAATATGTGAATTTTGGGTGTGCAGCAGCGTGATTCAGTTATACATACATATCTATACACACACACATATATTCTTTTTAAGATTCTTTTCCATTATTGTTTATTACAGGATACTGAGTAGAGTTTCCTGTGCTATGAAGTAGGTCCTTGTTGGTTATCTATTTTATATGTAGTACTGTGTATATTTTAATCCCAAACTGCTAATTTATCCCCCTCCCTTCCCCTTTGGTAACGATAAGTTTGTTTCCTGGGTCTGTGAGTTCTGTTTCGTAAATAAATTCATTTGTATCATTTATTTTTAAGATTCCATGTATAAGTGATATGATATTTGTCTGATTTAGGTAGTATAAATTGGACCCATTTCTGGCCAGTAAACTTCATCTATTACATTCTCCACCCTGATTGCTTGGCTGTTTTTCCAAGCTAAACAAGGCGCATGGTCTTGTGTATTTTTTCTCAAGTCTTTACTCATCTAACATTCTGTGTGGTTGGTGTCTTATGGTATAGTGAGGAAGGATCCTGGGCTCCCTTTGCTGTGTCTGGAGCAGATGTGGGGGAAGGACTTGAGGGGAGAGAGGTTTGGTGAAGGCCTGTGCAATGTGGGTGGCAGTGAAGGATATAGCTGAGCCTGGTAAAGAGAGACAGGGAAAGCACCCCTGTGTAGCTCAGGAAGTGTCACAGGCAGTCCTGGGCCATGGACAGTGATCTCAAAATCCAGCTTGATGTTTTGTTTTGTTCTGTGGCTCTGATTTAACAATTAGGGTTAAAAATATTCAGGAGAGTTTATATACAAATTTGGTTCAGTTACCTGCTACCGTCCTAAAACCTGAAGATTTTTAACGTCTGCCTCTCATTGCCAAGGATAGAAAATTCCCTAGTTGTAGGTAGCATAGCTCACATTCCAGAGTGCTGACACATATGTACCTGATCGGCTTCAATATCTTAAGTAAGTGAAAGTCCTCAGTCGTGTCTTGACTCTTTGTGACCCCATGAATATAGCCTGCCAGGCTCCTCTGTCCATGGGATTCTCCAGGCAAGAACACTGGAGTGGGTTGCCATGCCCTCCTACAGAGGATCTTCCCATCCCAGGGATCAAACCCAGGTCTCTCGCATTGCAGGCAGATTCTTTACCATCTAAGCCACCAGGGAAGCCCAATAATACTGGAGTAGGTAGCCTATCCCTTCTCCAGGTATCTTGCCAACTCAGGAGTTGAACTGGTGTCTCTTGCATTGCAGTCAGACTCTTTACCAGCTGAGCTACCAGGGAACCCCTCAATATTTTGTTACTTGCAAATGGCACAGGCTATGTGAGTGTCTCAGCCCTGCTTTTGAAGCTGCAAAACACTTAGGCAGGATCAGATCCCCTAAGTGGAGACATTCTGAAGCCCCAGTTTAGGGGAACACAAACGTGCACATCGTCAGTGCATATTTTAAAAATAGCTGACATTAAGCAGTGACAGACGTTAAAATCACGTGGATGGTGACTGCAGCCATGA
Organism: Aepyceros melampus; assembly: GCA_006408695.1. NCBI lineage: Eukaryota > Metazoa > Chordata > Mammalia > Artiodactyla > Bovidae > Aepyceros > Aepyceros melampus. The sequence goes on along the minus strand of SJXQ01005956.1, from coordinate 141,368 downwards.
AATTAAAAGATGCTTGCTCCTTGGAAGAAAAGCAATGACAAACCTAGACAGAGTATTAAAAAAAACAGAGACATTTCTTTGCCTACAAAATTTCTTTGCCTACAAAGGTCCATGTAGTCAAAGCTATGGTTTTTCCAGTAGTCACATATGGATGTGAGAGCTGGACAGTAAAAAAAAAGGCTGAGTGCCAAAGAATTGACGCTTTTGAACTGTGGTGCTGAAGAAAACACTTGGGAGTCCCTTGGACAATAAGGAGATCAAGCCAGTCAATCCTAAAGGAAATCAACCCTGAATATTGGTTGGACTGATGCTGAAGCTGAAACTGATCCTTCATTGGAAGGACTGATGCTGAAGCTGAAGCTCCATTACTTTGGCCACCTGATATGACTCATTGGAAAAGACCCTGATGTTGGAAAAGACTGAAGGCAGAAGGATAAGGCGATGACAGGATGAGATGGTTGGATGGTATCATCGACTCAATGGACTGAGTATGAGCAAACTCCAGGAAATGGTGAAGGACAGGGAAGCCTGGCGTGCTGCAGTCAATGGGATCACAAAGAGTTGGACACAACAGCAACAAAGCAGTGTTTGGTATGTGCCAGGCCTTACACTGAGTGTTTTACACCTTCAATCCTCATAAACCCATTTTATGGATGAGAAAACTGAGATGTGAACCAGTTAAATACATGTTATTCTGTATTTAGGTTGTATTTTATTAAAGGTATGTTCTGCTTAGGGACCTTCCATAATTCAAAACAAATCTTTACCAAGATTGGCTGGTATTTCTGTTTCACAGTTGGAGGGGTTTAGTATTTGGCAGTGGACCAAAATACCAGTTTAAAGTTACTCAACCTGGCAGCTTCAAAGTTATGCTCTTTTTAGCAAATTTTTCAAAATGGATTCATATTTATTATCAATTTGGCAAGTAAAATGAGATGATTACTGTTTTAATGTGCTAGGTTAAAATTTCTATAAAACATCACTCTCTACCTTAAGATCAAGTTATACTAATGACTGATGCTGGAGTCATAATGTACAGTACATTTCTGTATAAAATCTATGTTGCTGACTGTTCTTAATGAAGTGGTGAGTCTGAGTGGAGGAGGGGATGGGACAGATGTATCCCCTTCCCACCTGTTGTCTAAAATGATCCTCCTTGCTGAATGGACAGTGGAGGTAGCCAACACCAGTTTTTTGAAGTGATGTACACAAGTGATCGAGCTGTGGTTGGTTTCAATTAAGAGCATTCTGTTTAGGCACTGGGATGGAAATCCTGCACTTTCCTTTTTCAACTTTACCTTTGGGATGGATGAGATATGGCTTTTCACAAAGCCGACTTAGTAAGAACTCTTAACAGAAACCTTGTTTTCTTTTCCACCTGCAGGATTTGGGGAGCATATTTTGTTACTTGGGTTTGGCTGTTAAAGTTCTATGTCTGTGTACATTTTCAAAGCATCCTTACACATTTCCTGCCGGAATGTTCTGTTCCGTTCAGTCGCTCAGTCGTTCTGGTATTTCTGTTTCACAGTTGGAGGGGTTTAGTATTTGGCAGTGGACCAAAATACCAGTTTAAAGTTACTCAACCTGGCAGCTTCAAAGTTATGCTCTTTTTAGCAAATTTTTCAAAATGGATTCATATTTATTATCAATTTGGCAAGTAAAATGAGATGATTACTGTTTTAATGTGCTAAGTTAAAATTTCTATAAAACATCACTCTCTACCTTAAGATCAAGTTATACTAATGACTGATGCTGGAGTCATAATGTACAGTACATTTCTGTATAAAATCTATGTTGCTGACTGTTCTTAATGAAGTGGTGAGTCTGAGTGGAGGAGGGGATGGGACAGATGTATCCCCTTCCCACCTGTTGTCTAAAATGATCCTCCTTGCTGAATGGACAGTGGAGGTAGCCAACACCAGTTTTTTGAAGTGATGTACACAAGTGATCGAGCTGTGGTTGGTTTCAATTAAGAGCATTCTGTTTAGGCGCTGGGATGGAAATCCTGCACTTTCCTTTTTCAACTTTACCTTTGGGATGGATGAGATATGGCTTTTCACAAAGCCGACTTAGTAAGAACTCTTAACAGAAACCTTGTTTTCTTTTCCACCTGCAGGATTTGGGGAGCATATTTTGTTACTTGGGTTTGGCTGTTAAAGTTCTATGTCTGTGTACATTTTCAAAGCATCCTTACACATTTCCTGCCGGAATGTTCTGTTCCGTTCAGTCGCTCAGTCGTGTCCAACTCTTTGCGATCCCATGAATCGCAGCACACCAGGCCTCCCTGTCCATCACCAACTCCCGGAGTTCACTCAGACTCATGTCCATTGAGTCCGGGAGCCATCCAGCCATCTCATCCTCGGTCGTCCCCTTCTTCTCCTGCCCTCAATCCCTCCCAGCATCAGGGTCTTTTTCCAATGAGTCAATGCTTCGCATGAGGTGGCCAAAGTACTGGAGCTTCAGTTTTAGCATCATTCCTTCCAAAGAAATCCCAGGGTTGATCTCCTTCAGAATGGACTGGTTGGATCTCCTTGCAGTCCAAGGGACTCTCAAGAGTCTTCTCCAATACCACATTTCAAAAGCATCAATTCTTTGGTGCTCAGCCTTCTTCAGAGTCCAACTCTCACATCCATACATGACCACAGGAAAAACCATAGCCTTGACTAGACGGACCTTAGTCGGCAAAGTAATGTCTCTGCTTTTGAATATACTATCTAGGTTGCTCATAACTTTTCTTCCAAGGAGTAAGCGTCTTTTAATTTCATGGCTGCAGTTGCCACCTAGATATCCAGAGTGCCTATCTCTGGTCTGGAGCTAGTCTGGAAGCCTGGGAGGGATTCACCCCTCTCCACTCATTTTCGTCTGTTAAAAGTTGTAGAGAGGCTTCTGGGGATGAAGTGGGGTTAGGGAGCAGGTGGAGGAGTCCACAGTGGGGCCAGAGGAAGGGATGGTGAATGCATAAGGAGACGTGGATTTATCGGCACATCTAAGGCTAGAACTATAGGACTAAATTGTAGTGTAGTGCTGGTCACACTGACACCTTATTAAACTTTTATAAATTTCAAGTATTAATCTAGTCCAGAAGTTTTGATGAGTAAAAAGTCAGCGATAAGTGAAACTTCCTGCTGATGGGTTTCAGTGTTAACTGCACAGCACATTTGCCACTTGATCCTGAAATACTCTGGTGATTGTTCTGGAGTGTTCGCCTCTGTACAGTCTAAAGCCCTTCCCTGCTTGATTAGGTTTGGATAGCAGCTCCGTTGACCTGATCAGTTTCCGGGGTTTGTTTCTGCCGCATGCACGATTTGGCACAGAAACGTGTGACTTGTTGAAGTGAGCCTTGCTTCTCAATGCATCCTTACCTCTGTGGTTTTGGACTATATCAAAACCCAACAAATATTGGGAATGTGCCCAAGCCAAGACCCATCTCGTGTGGCTCTTGTCCAGAAAACACTGATAAAACTGGCCTGTGAAGTTTCAACAGGGCCACTGAGGCTCACAATGATTTCCTTCCATTGTTTTGGAGTTGATGCTATGGTTTCAGGAACCAAAAGAGAAGGTGAACATTCACTTTGGCCAGAAAAATTCTGTTTCTCTCCCTTAATCAATCAGATACTTTGCTGACATTAGGAGTTTTGTTCTAAAAATAAATCCCCAGGAATGTGCCAGCTCCTTCACTCTGGGTGTGTTTTATAGATGCAGCAATTCATAAAAGAGGTACTTTTGTGAGTTTGTGTCTTTTTTTTTTCAGTTTTTAATCTAAGCTAAGTCCTGAGGCAGATAAGCACTTCCTAACACCCCAAAGAACTCTGCTGCTGCTTGTAGGGGTGATGCCTAGATAGAGTGTTAGACCTTCTTGGACCATCAGAGGCCAGGTAACCTAAGCCCTTTAAAGGAAAGACACCAAGCCCGGAATCACATAATTAGTTGCAGGGTGAATTAGATGGCAGGCATCCAGACCACTGACCTTTTCCTTAGAGTAGAGAGGTTTAAGAACATAAAATTATGTAGCATTGATGGAGTACTTTTTCTTCTTTTCAGAGCTTCACAGTGGGGAGAGGCTGAGTTGGTAGGGAATCCAGCCTCTAATTATTTGTGGCTTAAGCGACGTTCATTATTGGCTCAGTGGTGGCTCTTATAATCCTAATAGCTGCTGCCAGGGATGGGTAATTTCCTAGTCATTATAGTCGACTTCATTCATCTCTTCCCTAGCTAGGCCCATCATTTCTATCTGCTACCAATCACCTTTCCCCAAGCCATCCTTTGCTTGGTGGTATCATTTGTTAAATCTCAATTGCAGTAACCTCAGAATTCCATCTCTGAAAGATGTTCAAGCTAACAGCCTAACTTTAGCTTTAAGATGGCATTGCATTGACATTCAAAATAGGATATGGGGATTGCTAGCTGCATGGGGATATAGAGTTTGAGAGATATGGTCATTTAAGCCTTAAGATCATTGTAAAACTGAGTTACTCTTCAGCCTTATTTTTGTTCTAGTATGCAGTATGTGTGAGGCCTTTCGGGTACATGCTTCGTTCATGTGTTCATGTTGCCACTGGGAGTGACTTGGCACTCCTGGCACTGAAGCTAATTCTTGAGCCACTAGTGCATCAGTGTGGGCTCTACTTGACTGGCATTTCACCAATGAAACAGTCTTTCCATTTGTGAAGGAAATTATGGACTGAACTGCTACATGTATGTTTGAAGATGTGCTTTTAAAATGACAAAATCCCTACTGATCTAGGTAGAAAATAAACTTACTCTTTAGCAGGAAGACCTGCCTGCTAATCATTCATTTACTTATCAAATTTTAAAACAGAAGCAAAACAGAAAAAGGGAATTCTCTGCTGGTCCAGTGGTTAGGATTCTGAGCTCTCACTGCTGAGGGTACAGGTTTATCCCCTGGTCAGGGAACTGAGATCCTACAAGCACTGTGGTGTATGTCCTCCCCTCCAAAGTAAAATTTAAGCAGATACATTCCATGTTTTAGGAACTGTTCTAGGCACTTAAGAATACATCAGCAAACAAAAAGGAAAAATATCCCTTTTCTCATCTTGTGTTACCAATATCTTCCCTGCAAGTATCTCATCCCTATAAAGATATTTTAGAAACAAGGCAATGTCCTGTGAAAATAACTGGCTTTTTACACTTTGTCTAATTTTTTCTATTTCTTCCTATAAATTTTCCAGGGAACATTTAGAGGTTTGTTACTTTCTTCGTAGTAATTCTCTAATACTAATTTTTAGTAGGATTTTTAGTTTGGCTTCTTTCTCTATTTCTCCACTTGAATGATACAGGTAATGTTTGGGCAAGAGGAAGAGAATCATTTAATTTGATAATTCTCAATAGGAAAAAGACAAGCTTTGAAAAATGCATTAAGATGTCTGTGGTTTTTTTTCTCTGAATGGATTTGACTGTCATTTATGCTTCCCTGGTGGCTCAGATGGTAAAGCGTCCGCCTGCAATGCGGGAGACCCGGGTTCGATCCCTGGTTCGGGAAGATCCCCTGGAGAAGGAAATGGCAACCCACTCCAGTACTCTTGCCTGAAAAATTCCATGGACTGAGGAGCCTGGTAGGATACAGTCCATGGGGTCGCAAAGAGTTGGACATGACTGAGCCACTTCACTTCACTTCACGTGCTGGCAAGTTGGGCCACAGTTTCCATTGACCCTTCCCTTTTTTTTCTTGTCCTGAGCGTTTTATTGAGCAAGCGTAACCTTTTTCTCCTTCGTGATTGTTTCCCACGTCTTTGTAAATGCAAGTATCTTAGCCATTGATCTAAGATAATGATTGATTCGGTGATTCTGGGGCATTTGCTAGTTAGGCATAATCTCTAAACCTAGTGATTCTGATCTTGTTGGGTCTAGGGTGGAACCCAGAATCTGCCTTTTCAAAAAGAAAGATTTAAGATGGGCAGGACATTGTAATGACAACATAGATGCTATCTAAAATGTTCTAGAATTGTGCGATTATTGTTGAACTGCTTTCAACTGGGCTGAACCGTAAGGTGTAACTTGGTTGTTAATGTCATATGCTGAAGAGTCCAAATTTATGCACTGTATATAAACTGAAGAGGCCAGCAGATACCCGTGTCCCACAGCGGCTGAGGAGACTGTTACTCAGCTGTTCACTGGTGGGAGATGCTTGGCTCGGCTTTGTTAACCAGCTGCCTTTGGATTTCTCTATAGGCGATGGTGGCTTGCTACCCAGGAAATGGAACAGGCTATGTTCGCCATGTGGACAACCCCAACGGTGACGGCCGCTGTATCACCTGCATCTACTATCTGAACAAGAACTGGGATGCCAAGGTACTCAGAACAATGCGGGTAGAGGGAGGGGTTAGAAACCACAGGAAAAGAATTCAGATGACTTAGAGGAGAGTTTCGGAGAAGGCGATGGCACCCCACTCCAGTACTCTTGCCTGGAAATCCCACGGGTGGAGGAGCCTGGTGGGCTGCAGTCCATGGGGTCGCTAAGAGCCAGACACAAATGAGCGCCTTCACTTTCACTTTTCACTTTCATGCATTGGAGAAGGAAATGGCAGCCCACTCCAGTGTTCTTGCCTGGAGAATCCCAGAGCCTGGTGGGCTGCCGTCTATGGGGTCGCACAGAGTCGGACACAACTGAAGCGACTTAGCAGCAGCAGCAGAGGAGATTTTGGAGTTCATAATTCCCACTGATGAATCTTTTCTATTTTGTATTATCCTTTTTTCCTGCTATGGTTTTAGTGTTAAAGTTGATGAGATGTAAATAATAGATGCAAAGTTAATTTGATGGAGGTGGGTGAGTAGGGCCATTATTAGGTTATAGGTTATAATCTGATGATTGATGAGAAGAAGGTACTTTATTTTTTTAAAAATTGGGATCAGTGTTTTTAGTCTAATCCAGAGCTGATAGGATTCTTTATTCTCATTGTGGAATAAGATATATACTTTTCCCTGCCAGGAGCAACACTGAGAGAATTTCACAAAAATAGAACCGTAGGATGTTAAAACATCCCCAAGTGACGTTTCCCACACAGTCTTCTCTCTGGGTGAAATGTCACTTTGGTGGCCTCTTGCCATGGTTTACTATGATTGGGAATGCCAAAGGTTTTGTAACTTATTTTCATATTTTTGAACATATATATAGACAGAGATATGAAGTCTGGTGCCATGCTGACAGACATTTGTCTGGAATTTGTATGTTTTTTAAAAGTTAAGGATGATTTAGGGGTCTGAGAAGTTGGAGAACTTTTCAAGCTTATGGCTTTTGAACCTTCTGCATCTCCATTTCCTATCCATTAGGCCAGATACTGGCTGTCATAAAGAAAGGATATTTTATCTGGGGTCAGAAAAAGTAAACCTGGGAAACCAGTGAATTAGTGACAAGGTTTGTGTCAGTTCCCTATTTGATAACGTGACTGAAATATATTCCTTAGTTATCCTTTAAAATCTTGAAAAGTAGTGTACAGGCAAGAGAGTCAAGTTGTCAGATCAGTGATGATAAATCACAAAGTTTGAAATCATTCAAAAAATTTTTGAGTGCCTGCTAGTGCCAGGCATCATGCTGTGGGGAACCATCAACATGTAACACCAGAATTCTACCTTGACAAGGTTATTCTAGTAGGACAGATTGGATGTACATGTAAAAAAAAAGTAATTCGAGGGGGAGAGTGAGTGGTATATGTCATGAGAGATACAGATAAGGTGGTCTGAGCATTCAGAAAAAAAAAGAGCATGTAACTTCCAACTGATGAAATCAGATAGGAGATAGGGGAACTCAAAAGAAAACTGTAAATTCTAACTGAAGGGGAGGTTATATGTGGTCACTGCCCTCTGGAGCTGTTGATATTAGATTGAATTACATGAAATGGCTGGGTGGGGAGGAGGTTATGGGTCAAACAGTCAGATATTGGCAAGTCTGTATAACTGACCTAGTAAACCTCTACTTTGTATCCATGGGCTTTGAGATTGTCGGGGTGAGAAGACTTCATTCAGTATGACTTCGGTATGTCTAGTCAAGTTTAAGATAACATTTAATACAAAGGATGGCACTGTAGTTAAAATTTGGGAATAATATATGCTTGCAGTGGCAGTTGGAAGATAGATTTGTTTCTAAATGAGACTGAAGTATCATTGTTAATGAACTGTGTGTGAGGCTAGGAAGTAATCTACCTTCTTTGTGGCCCTCAGCGACATGGTGGGGTCCTGCGGATATTTCCAGAAGGGAAATCATTCATAGCAGACGTGGAGCCCATTTTTGACAGACTGTTGTTCTTCTGGTCAGACCGCAGGAACCCACATGAAGTCCAGCCCTCCTACGCGACCAGGTAACAGCCAGGGCCACGCCTGCCCTTGAGAAGCTTCTTGGACAAACCCCAGTTCCCAGAGAATTCTCAAATGTGTGTTGTTTACGGACAAGGGACCAACCATCCCCCTAAGCAGAGAGCAAACCTGTTTGAAGTCAGTAAAAATTAAAGGAGAAACTGGGCTTCTTTAACATATAAAGTCTAATGTTGGTTTCAACTGTTAACAAGTCATTTTCCATTAAGTGAGAGTCTCAGATTCCAAATTTCCCAGAGCGCTTTTTTCTCTTCTCTCCTTTCTTGCTCACCACTCTCCCTTTTAAAAAAAAGCCTGATGTTGAACTATGCCTGGAGAATGTTGGCTGCCACATGTCAGAAATCCTATCTGGTTAACTCTGGATGAGTTTACAAGCTGCCAGTTGCAAGCAGAGAAAACACCTTGAGAATAGAAAGAGGAATTTGTAACACAACATTGTAAATCAGCTATACTCTAATAAAATTTAAAAGGAGGTTCAAAAGGGAGGGGATATGTTTATCCCTATGGCTGATTCATATTGAGGTTTGATAGAAAACAACAAAATTCTATAAAGCAGTTATCCTTCAATTAAAAAATAAATTAATTAAAAAAAAAGAAAGAGGAATTTGTTTTGACTTCTTTTCCTTTTCCCCCTTTTCTTAGCTTAAAATTGGATTGGGTTTACTGTACCCAACATGTCCCAACAATTGGATTTTTCAGACTCCTTTCTTTAGATCACGCATGGGAAGATTTTTCCAAGTAACGGAACAATTTAGTATTGTTTCCTATTAATATAGAAATTCTTGTGTGTGCGTGCTTAGTCATTTATGTCCAACTGTGTCCAACTCATGGACTGTAGCCCTCCAGGATCCTCTGTCCATGGAATTTTCCAGGCGAGAGTATTGGAGTAGGCTGCCATTTCCTTCTCCAGGAGATCCTCCAGGGATGGAACCTGCGTCTCTTACATCTCCCCCACTGACAGGCAGATTCTTTACTGCTGTGCCACCCGGGATGCCCAGAAACTCTCGATATAATCTTAATTTCAGATTCTATCTCATTTGCATCTGTTTTAAGGCCAAAGCTGTAAACCATGTGGTACTGGAGCACTGTGAGGTGCAGCTTGAATTGGGAATAACAGTTGGGGGCAGGGAGGAGAGAGGTTGGGTAGAAAAGATAATGACTAACCCTTACAAGACTAATTAAATTCAAGTCACAGGTGTTAAGTGCTTAAGGTTTATGTGGCCCCCTCCAGAAGTGACTGATCTGAGCCCCACACAGAGTTGCCTGTGAAATGTCAAATTGGGATGTGCCCTAGGAGAGCAGATAACTACTTCTCCTGCCAAAGCCTCTTCCCGGCTTATTAATGGGTACAGTAATCAGTCCTTGTCATTTGTGCAGAATTTCCTTGCTCCTCCCCAGTTCCTCTATTTCTAGGGTCACGGGGGAAACCTTAACACCATGTGTTGACGGAAAACCTTTGGAAAAATTCAAGTCCTATAGAAATTCCAGTAACTACTACTAATAATGAAACAAAACTTCTTGGAAACTCACGCATAAAATTACTCCTGTATAGTCTAGCCCATAAAGGGGACATACTAGAAAATGTGACGGTACCAATATCCCATTGCTTCTTTGCCTCAGTGTCCAAAACTAAAGACAAAAGTCAAGAATTTTAACGTCCTGTCATTCGATAAGTTATTCTTCAAAAGCTTCACTCCTCATCTCTCTGTTCTCCCCACCAGCTTAGGTCCCTCAGGCTTTAGCTAAATGACTCGCTGAATGATTCGCTTCTAGCCCTTTCTTGTGTAGTTCATCTGGGCCTGTTATATTATTTGTTCAATTGCCTTTCCCCTCCCTGCTAGAGCCTGAGCTCCTTGAGAAAGAGGCTGCTGTATTCACAGGACAGTTTCAATTCCCACCGCCCAGGATAATGGGTGGTGCATATTTGGAATTCCTTACATGTTTTATTACATTTAAATAGACTTGAAACCAGAGACATTTATTTTAAATTAAAATTGGAATGGACTTCTGATAATAGGAAAAATTTTAAATGTTGGCTTTACAAATGTCTGTTATGTGAAATTTATAGTATTTTTATTTTTTGGTCATATTTTTAAACCTCTTTTCTAATATCTTCTTATCTTTCACAGATACGCCATGACTGTTTGGTACTTTGATGCTGAAGAAAGGGCAGAAGCCAAAAAGAAATTCGGAATTTAACTAGTATGTGTTTGATAATTTTCTGTGACTTTTGCTCAAGTCAATCCATTATTTTTATTTAAGTTTTTTATGTATATGCTAATGTACTCTGTTCAGTCTCAGCTATCTATCTATATATACACACACACACACATATATAAATGACATCATGATGGACTTAGTTCTGAAACCCTGGCCTTAGCTCTGCTGAAAAAAACAGAAAAAAATGCAAAGAACGTCCCTTATGAATGCCCACTGACTGTGGGACAGTTTGTAATAGATGGGATATGGTTAACTTTTGATCATTAATATTCACCCATCAAATATAACATTAAGTTTTGCCCGTGGTTTTGGCACATTACAAAGGAAATGCAATGGAACCCAACCACCATGGTTCATTTATTATATTGGTATGGGAATGTGACTCTCAGTATAAAAACCAGGCTCATGTAATATAAACTGAATATGACTTAATGTCTTTCCTGTCCCTTCCAACCAGTATTATAAGGCATATTTTCCCAAAATACATTATATTGAAAGACATGTAATGAATAGTTTGTGAGAAGGTAAATTCCTGGTCCCCAAATGTGGGAGTTGTTACATACAGTATCTTTCTTGAAGAGTCACTGTGTTTATGGGCATATTAATCAAGAAAAATTAATCTGAGAAATCCTACAGTAAACATGTATGTAACATCATGTAATGTTCCGTGACTTATTGTATGTAACATCATGTAATAGGTCATGTAACATCATGACCTATTTGAACAGTCTCCCTAACAAATACCAAATAAAATACATTGTTCTAAGCCCCATCAGGAGGTCCTTTGTTCAGCTTTGTTCTATGAGATGGGAAGCATTTGCTAGAGGTTTTAGGGGTGACGTTTGTGACATAAAGTTCATCAGATCTGGCTCCTTAACCTCTTTGTTTTCTTTTCTGTTCCCAACCCAGGGAAGACTGAACCTGCCCTTACTGAGGACTGACCCTGCTCTGAAATCCGCTGGCCTCATTCACTTTTAGTAACAGTTTCTGAATTGCTTTAAGAGTTGAGATCCAAAGAAGGCCTCTTCTTCAGTGACTCGGTGACAAGGACCCCCCGCCCCCCAACTGCTTGCATCACTCAGATCCCTGTCTCGTGTATGGTACTTTGTGTTTTCCTGCCAAGACTGCAGCTACCTTCAGACACTCTTTTTGCCAGATGAACTCATTTGCTAACTCCAGAAATACCTGCAGACAACCTAGTTGGCCAGCGGTTTAATTGTTAGATTTGGTAATCCTGGCTATCAAAGCAAGAACCTGAAAGCACGGGCGAGGGACTGAATCTTACTTGCACTTTATGTACACTTTCTAATTTGAAAGGAGGAGGTTTGCAAAGAAAGAAAATGGCGACAGGTGCCATGGAGAGGCATCACTGAAGCCTTAACACAGGAAACAAATGTGTGTCATCTGAACAGTTTCCAGATGTTCCTAATCCTGGGCTATTGGGGTTTCTGGAGAATTATCACAACCTAATGACATTATTACCTCTAGAACAGGCTGCTGTTTTAGTAATCAATTTCTAAGTATCCTGTGGGTGGACACTCCCTTTTCCTGGTCCTGTAACCTGGACTTGCTGCCTCTGCCCCATCTTGCTGAAATACAACTTTCTGATCAAAGATGACAGCATTTATTTTCTATTTTCACTTCTTACATAGAGAACCTAATTCATTAATTATTTTGGTTGCTTTGTTGACATGAAATTTGAATTTAAATCAAAGGGGGGAAAAAAAATCTTCCTGGTAGTTCAGAGCCAACAACCTCTGATAACAGTGTCAAAAACCTTGGTCTGCTGATATACAATAAACGTGTGCATTTTAAACAATTTGAGATTGGAGATGGAGTTGAAATGTAGGCATTCCTGTTTTTCACTTTTCCTTTTTAGTGAGCTCACTCTTCTCTAACGAAACAAGAAAATCACAAAAACTAGGCTGTATTCTAAAAAAGGTAATGGAAAATAAAACAAAAAAATCCTGGAAAGCTACTTGAGTTCTTCTGCATTTTCTGACCTTGGTAGCCTTTTGACACTTGACTCTCCAGATCTACTGCGGTTTGCAGTGTGGCCAGAATCATGGAATTTGCTAGAACTGTGGGAAATTCTCCAGCAGTAAACACAGATTCCAATGCCTCACAAATTCTGTATGGAGCTCCTCTTTTATGAAAGTTACTCTGCTTAATTTTCAATTCCACTTTCATATTTTTAAAACCCGTGTAATTTCTTGCTTGAAAATCCCATGAACATTAAGGGGCCAGAAATATTTTCTTTTTTCACTGACAGGCACATAGACTTTCCAAGAAAGAAGCATACTTTTGTGTGTGTCCAGTTTGGGAAATTTTCCAAATAAGACTTGTCTTCATTTTCACAATTGCTCTATTTTTTTTTCCCCTGTAGTACTCATTACCTTCTAACTTACTATGTAAATTATTTATTATGTTCATTGTCTGGTATCCTTCCTCTAGAGTGTAAGCACAATGAAGACAGGGATTTTGTATTTTTTAATCAATGGAATGTATTCATAGCACATAAAATAGTGCTTGGCATATAGTAAGGGCTCAGTAAATACTTGTTGAATAAACTCATTCTCCTGCCTTAGCGTTTTAATGGTTTGATTCATTTCCTCCATCTTGGGCAGGAAGGGCTCACTAGCATTTTTGTGCACACACACCTTTCTCTTTTTGTTGATGTGTAAATTTAGGCTAAAGGTTATAGAAAGCTTTGGTCATGGTGTCCTCTCTTATCTGTTTACCTGTTTGAAGAGGTCGTTGACCACAGTGAATCTGAAGACTGAGGAGGATTCTGCCCTTCTGTGTCCAGGGACCATGGGAGTAACATAAGAATAGCTTTAGACAGGACAGACTACATTCCTCCTTCAGAACAGTTTTGAAAAACTTGAGCAAGAGAGAAAGAAACAATGTTGTTTATTAGGAATTTTATGTTCCCTATAATGGTAGGTAAGTTTTCTTCCATGATTATTAATGTCATGAGAATGATAATGATGATATTCTGAAGGGATATCATATCATTCCAATACTATGATATATTTTCATTTTAGTTAATATTTTTACTTTCAAAAAGATCAGACCTCTTAGGCCTTGCTTATTCCTTCCGGACAAAGGTCCTATAACCTAATAATCTATATATCAAATCGATTTTTAGTGCACTGATTTTTTTCATGGCTGAATTGGAGTCCTGGAAGATACAACTGATAGTGACTGCTTTTTGCTCCTCTCTTTGACAGCCCACTTAGAGGACTTAGCCCTGATGAAGAAACATTATTTAGCAAATAATCGGATCAATTTCTTTATATTCCTGGCAATGACATGTTACGTCACCTACATAGTGCAGAGTCCTTGGCAGGAGATTACATTTTAGACCAAAGATCCAATTTCATGGAAATAAAAAGTCTTACCTAAGTGCATTAAATAGATTTTCAGTAGAGTAGTTAATACCAATTAGCTGCTGGGCTGTCTGAATCATGAATTATCTACTCAGATATGATTTTGTTTTTCTTCTTTACATAACTCAGGATTTTTAGAGGCTGGGTCATCCTAATTTCTTTGGGTCCCTCGGTCTTGAAATTTCCTGTGATTTAGGAAGCAGTGATGGGAAGTGCCATGCTGAGTCAGCAGTTTGTATAAAATAGGGGTTGGGACATGACAGGTACTTTTATATTTGATCAACTGTGAGGACAAGCCCAAGGAATGTTCTTGGTAAAGTTATTTTAAATAAAAATAATACAAAATTGACTTAGCTTCAGTCTTGAATCTTTTGAATGGCATGAAAATAGTACTGGTTAGTGAGGTGGAAAAGGAAATGGCAACCCACTCCAGTGTTCTTGCCTGGAGAATCCCAGGGACCAGCTGCCATCTATGGGGTCACATAGAGTCGGACATGACTGAAGTGACTCAGCAGCAGTAGCATTAGCAGTGAGGTGGTTGGAAACTATTGTCAAAACAGTGGAAATAGCTCTTTTCATGATGAAGCTGGTTCTAGTTGAACTCTTGAATGATATGCTAGTGTATATTTACGGAGAAGGCGATGGCACCCCACTCCAGTAGTCTTGCTGGAAAATCCCATGGGCGGAGGAGCCTGGTAGGCTGCAGTCCATGGGGTCGGGAAGTCGGACTCAACTGAGCGACTTCCCTTTCACTTTTCACTTTCATGCATTGGAGAAGGAAATGGCAACCCACTCCAGTGTTCTTGCCTAGAGAATCCCAGGGATGGGGGACCCTGGTGGGCTGCCATCTAAGGGGTCGCACAGAGTCGGACACGACTGAAGTGACTTATCAGCAGCAGCAGTGTATATTTAAGACCCAGTCTGCTTTCAGATCAGTCTATTCCTGTCCAAAAGTGATTTTTAATATATTGCTATCTCTGTGTTGATAGGTTAGGTCCTTTGAGATCCTGGACCTGCTATGGCTTATCTTTCTTACATTTGCAAGGCCAGCGTCAAAGAGGTCCCAGTCCCGAAGTAGTGCAGCTGGTAGATGACTCTGCATATGCCAGTAGCTCTGTTCCCGGCCTGCGCTCCGTGCTCTCACACGTTTATTCTCTGCAGCCTCTGTCAACTCTTCCTCTTTTCAGATGAGGAAATGGTCTCAGAGCAGTTGGGTGGTTTGTCAGGGGCTGCAGTCCAGGGGTTGCAAAGAGAAGGACACGACTGAGTGACTAACACGTGACAGGACGTGACACGGGGTGAAGGAGTACTGCTCCCAAAGCTTCCAGCTCCCCAGGATCTGCTGTCTTGGGGGTCTCCTTCCTGCAGAGGAGACACCAGACAAAAGAGCAGGAATGAGTGGAGTCGGGAGAGAGGAAGCTTTAAATGTTTGCTGCTTGCTAGCTTCACGTGAGGCTCATGTTATCAACAAGGTTCTCATGCCCAGCATCCTAAAGGAATGTCAGTTATTCAGAAGAAACCACATGAGCAGAAAACATCAACAGCATAGATAAATTCTCCCTTGTCTTTGCAGTGGAATCTTCACTGCATGCCTCCCAGGATCATGGTGGAAGTTGGAAATATGGGCAACATTGGTCTCTCGGGCTAACCCTGGGTATGAGCTGTGTGGGGCATACCATCCCCCACAGGCAGAGTTAAGCAGTGTGGACCCTCTGGAAGAGAAAACAGACTGGGACTTCCCGGGTACAATTTGGAAGCCTCCAAGCAGGCCACAGGGCACGCAGGGCATGGAGACATTTGGACAGTGTCCAGGCTGCCGTCCTCATGTCCCTAGGTTGATGCCCTCTGAGGGGAGGAAAGGAAACCTTTTTTTTTTAAATACACCTAACTTCCCAGTTTAGGCTTAAGACTGAGATGTCAGCATGGTTCAGCAGCAGCAGCAGCAGCAGTAACTTCCCAGTTTAGGCTTAAGACTGAGATGTCAGCATGGTTCTATTACTGGCAGTTCTCTATCTGATACGTGGAAATCAAGAGAGGAAGCTAAGCTAGGTTCTGTCATTGGAGGGAATTCTCAACATTCCCTCTAAGTGACAGTGAGTGGAAATTCAGAAACATTTTTAATTCTCCGAAGCTCTTGGATAGTCTCTTAGCTAATCTTTTGGAGGTGCTTGTAGAAGGATGTCATTTTCATTTCTTTAAAACACAGCTCTTTTGCCTATTTAAATACCCTGAAAGACTATGAGTGTTGAAAAAAGCACCAGATTTCTTTCTTGAATCCTGTTTGTTTGACCTTTGGTAAACTTAGTATTGTACTTAGAAAAGCTTTCCTTGAAGCAGTTGCTGCTTGTGCTCCTGAGTGCTGAGATTTTTCAGAAATTTTATAAAGACCATTTTGTGATTCTTTTTTTAAAGTTAGAGGAATATCTCAGATAGGGAATGGCTGTTGCGCTTTATTGTCACAGTTTTGCATAGAGATTTTAAGAGCAGCTGTAGAACGAAATTCATTATTTGCACTAGGTTATTAAAAATTAATTTCCCAGGTAGTCTTTGTTTTGTGCCTATTTCTTGAGCAAAGACGGCACATCCTTTATGATGAATGCCTGGCAGATATAGAGGTAGATTCGGGACTTCATGTATCATTTGTAAGGGGACTTCAGTGGGTGTGTGGTAGGCTGGTTTTGAAAAGAGCTGTGGAGCAGCCCAGTTTCAT
>SJXQ01005956.1:28732-124179 GCA_006408695.1 Aepyceros melampus | reverse complement strand
TGGGGGGTGAAGGGTTGGGGGTGGCATGGCGGGGGGTGGGTTCCTAGCAGCCAAGGCCTGGCTGCTTGCTGCCAGCTTCCTTCATCCTTACCCAGTTTAAGCATTTACTACCTGGATGTTGAAAAATTCACTGAGGACAGGGTTACCAGCCATAAAAATGCTGAGACGTAGAAATTGCCCTAGACTGTTTTCCAAACACCGATATTTTTCTGAAAAGGTAACGAATGCATGTGGTAGGAGGGCATGGATGGGGAAAGGAAGCAATCAGTTTTTAAAAAGTCTCTCGCCACGAGAATCAATCCCTTGGCCAGTTTCTTCTGTATCCCTGGAGGGCGACCACCTCTCCTGGAAGGTCAGCACCTCCTGGAAAGCCCTCTTTCTGCAGGACTGGCATGTTTGCTGGGTCATTTCCTCATATTTTTATGCTTATTCATCCTGTGGCCTGTGTTCTCCTTAACATGCAGTTTTTTTTCTCCATCCTCCTGGGGGAAGAGATAACATTCTCAGGACCTTGTTCTCATCTGATAAGTTTTATTTTTAACCAACTTCTACATCCTTTCTTCTTATTTTCATGGGCCCCCTGCACTTCTCGGCCTTTTCTGGCTTTCTCAGAAGGGAACAGCAGAACATCGGGGTACCGTGTAGGGCGCCAGGGTTTGTCCCATCCCATCCTGGAGCTGCCACTCGGGGCTGGGCACCTGGCTCATTTTCTAATAGTAGGGAGCCTTCCCTCTGCACCAGGTCCTGTTCTCACTCTTACCTCCTTCTGGGCTGTCTGTAGATTTCCTTCTGTCAGTAAATTAATGTGCTCTTGAGGAAGGAAACGCTTTAGAAAACTAGACAGCTGTGACTTGCAGCGATTAACATGGACTGAGTTGCCAATCAGTGGTGGCCTTGCGGCCACTTAAGGCTTCCACGGTGTGACAAAGTCATGACTTGACAGGCTGATTCTTGGATTGAGATGGATGAAAGCAGCCAGGATCCACCCAACCAAAGGGAAAGGTTTTATTTGGCTTGGTTTGTTTTTCTGTCCTGAGCCCTCTGACCCAGGCTTTCCCAGACAAGTATGTTAGTGTAACTGTGACCTTAGCTACGTAAGCCTATATACATTCTTTTTCTTCTTTTTGACTTTTGACCCGACCCCTCCCCAGATATGACTAAATATGGTTATGGCTAAACGTTTTCCTGCTAACACTAGGGGGAAGTGGAAGTTTTGAACCTGGGGAGGGCGATGGAGTTTGTGTTCCCCAGAGAGGGTTGTGCATGGGAATGCTCTCCCAGACTTGAACTTCATGGCCTCCAACTGCAATTTGTTCTCCATGGACCGGTTGTCTCTCGAGCATCTCTTGGCTCTGCTGTGCACTGTGTATACAGTCCCTATGCCTTTCTTATAACCCTGTAATGGGCGTTTAGAAACAAATCTTAAAAAAAAAAAAAAGGTTTGTGATGTAGCTTCACAGGATAGAAGACTTATCAGAGGATTTAAGAAACAACGAATAAAATACTACCACTTAATCATGGAGTACCAACCAGGGTCCCAGGAGGAAATGGATGACACTTACAAATTAGGATAATTGTAGGAGAGTTAAACAAAAAGACTTTTCACCAAGGTGGGGAGCAAGCAGGGAAACCATAAGAGAGAGCGCAGTACCCAACCTTCCAAAGCAGGTGGTACCACTCCAGACTCCAGACTTGCAGGCGGGAAAGCGGGGGAAACAGTGATCAGAAGAGAGTGGCTTCCTGACAGGAGCTAGGGCCTTCGCTGAAGGAACCCAGCCAGCCCATGGGACCCTGCAAGAAGGGAGCTGGGTAGTTAACACCCCACCCTGGCCTTTCCCTCATCAGAGTTGCCGAAATGCACCCTGGGCTACTACGCACATCTGTAAGTCACCAGTCAACTGCCCACTGATAGAAGGCCACAGGTCTGGTCAGGCTTCTGTGGCTCAAAAGAGGGGCATAACCTAGAGAGTGTGGAGGGTAACAAAGAGATCAACACGACAGCATCCAGAGTTCTCCACGGTCCAGCTCCCCCTCCTAGCCTATCTCTCACTACACCAGGACCTTTCTGCTTGTCCAACAAGTCCAGTCTGCCTCTCCTCAGGGCCTTTGCACTTGTTCCTTCTGCCTAGAGTGGTCTTCTCCACTATAATGATGGGTCATTCAGATCCCGGCTCCCTAAAGAGGATCTCCACTCCTAGCGTTCCCCCACCTCACCTTCCAGCCATGCTATTTCACAGTCTAGTTTTACTTTTACATTGAAGAGAGTAGTGGAACAGTTTTAACTTAAAACGTCAATATTTACTGGAAGTTTTATTCTTTGCAATGATTTAAGCTTAAGATGAAAACCAGATATCAACTTTCAAATATGCAGGGGATACTTATTTTTACAAAAGTTGCCTGAAGGTATGGGAAAATGTCTGGCTATCACTGAGAGAGCCTGAATGCTGAAGGAGGGAGCAGTTCTCTCCCTCGACTGGAGGCTGTGTGTCTTTGCTTTTTACCCCAGCTAGCACACAGTGTGTGTGAGTCGCTAAGTTGAATCTGACTCTCTTCGACCCCGTGGACTGTAGCTTGCCAGGCTCCTCTGTACATGGAATTCTCCAGGCAAGAATCCTGGGGCGGGTTGCCATTCCCTGCTCCAGGGGAATCTTCCTGACCCAGGGCTTGAATTCCAGTCTCCTGCATTACAAGCAGACTCTGCCTTCTGAGCCACCATGAAGAGAACGTGAGTTAGCACGAGTCAGGAGGTAGCCACCAGAACCGTATTTCTTTATTTACAGGGACCTGCAGAATCTCCCCCAAGAGCTTCGGAGAGAGATTTTCTTCCTTCTCTGCTGGCTGCATCCTGACTCATGCTAACTCAAGTTGATGCAGAGCAACCCAAACTTGAAGAGACTACTTTAGCTCCACCTATGGACTTGGTTTGCGTGCCAGACCAGAGGCGATTCCCTTGTCTTTGTGAAGGGTCACACCCAACTCTTTTCGGGCCCCATTGAGCAGGGAGTGAGGCTTGCAGAGCCAAGTCTGGATGGGAGCAATTTGAAAACTATGCCAGCCTGATAATTTATAGTGAGCTTTTAAGGCATCATTTCATTTAGGGAAGGGCGTGAAGCCATTTCCACGGCTTTCCTCCAACTGCCACAACTGCCCTGACTTAAGCTGGTAACCAGCCCACGCCTGCTGGCGTCTGATGGGGCAGACCTCCCTTCCGACGAGTGGGGCCTCAGCCACAGAACTGTCAAGAATTTTCAGGACCACCCGTGCTTTTGAGGATAGATCCGTCAGTTTTGGTCTGGAGGCCGGGATTTTGTTCCAAGGTCTGCTGCTGATTGAGGGCCCCCATGCTCATCGTCCAGGTAGCGCTCTGGTGGGGTCTGAATTCCAGAGGAAATGTCACGGGCATCCAAGAGCAGGCCACGACCGGTGCAGGCTCACTGGACTACGTAGAAGCACGAGAGCAGCCAGGAGGGAGGAAACTCTCTCTCTCCTGCTTTCTCTCAGCTAAAGAGCTCCTTGACGCCCTAGCTACACAGCTTCTCTGCTATATGACTTCCTACCTATGGAACCTTTCAGCTGCTTTCAGTTTTCTGGTTCCCAAGGAGGGAATATGATTTGCAAAGCTCATCTTGTGGGGCCAGACCAGCAATCTGGATTGATTGCTCTGGGGGCAGGTGTTCACTAGCGTTGTTGATGGTTGGGGGAGCCAGGGTAGAATCCTTCGGTTCCTACAGCCTGCTTCCAGCTCTTCTCAGAAGAGCATGTGGACAGGGCAGACCCCTCCAGATCACATAGCAATCATATGGGCTTTTTCGGGTTCTGTGAAAGACAAGTGAAGTGATTCCAATTGACACTAAAATGTGAAAGCTCTGTTCTTAAAAAAAAAAAAAAAATTGTGGTACGCTGTTGACTGGCCTCTTCCATGTGCCCTGACTTGTGAATCAGATTCACTGGACTCCGAAAGCAGAGGCTGGAAGAACTAGGATCAGTCGGGGGGAAACCACAGGAGAAGGAGGCAAGGCCAGGCTCCAGGGGCTTGGAGGAGGCGTGTAGAAGCAGCGTCCTGCTCAGTGGGCAGCTGAAGGTACTTCCTATTTGACACGTTCCCGGAGGTGGGCCAAGTTCCCAGCTCACTTGACTCACGGTAAGAGGGAAGCAGTGGTTGAGTAAGGGCTGACCCCATCCTAGCCCACACAGCTGGGCGATCAGATCATGTCTCTAAACTCACAAAGGAGCCTGGTCTTGGAGCTGACCTAGGCAAAGGAAAGTCATATTATTATGAAGTTTCATCCTCAAGGAGAAGAGCCACAGCACAACCATTTCTTTTCCTATTAGATTCTACTTCTTAAAACAAACAAACAAACAACCCACTTCGCCTTTACCGTGGGTCCCAGCCACGTGTTTCTCCTGCTCCCATTAGCTTGCACTGCCAGGAGGGCATCATCAACAGGTCTTCAGAGGCTGTGTTAGCCACGCCCACCATCTCTAGAAGGAGTGGCATTAATAACCCTTAACCACCTGTAAGCCCTGAGTCCGTCACAGCTGTTGCTCCTTTTCTGAACAAACAGCTGAACTCGAGCTTGGAGGCGTCCTGAAAAGTCAGTGGATCCTCTCTGAGAAGCTCAGATTTCTCCCCACTCATCACCAGTTCAGCCTTTTCACCCCTGCAAAACCACCATCACCACAACTGAGCCAGACTCAGCAGTGTCTGCTACCCACAGGATAGGAAATGTGGTCGTCTCACTGCCCAGGGTCAGGACACATTTCTGGTCCTTGCTGTAGTGTTTCCATTCTCGGAAACACTGCTCTGAGATCAGAGGAGAGTCTGGCTCCGAAGGTGAGCCTCTTGGTTTTGACGTTCTTGGGGAAATGGGGCTGCTTCTTGGGTGAAAAAAACAGCACAAATGGGCAGCGAGTACTGTAAGGAGCCCAGCTTAACCACGAGCCTTGTGTGTCTGTGAGTGGAAGGTGACTCAGGAGCCGAGAGCACCGGTGGGGTGGGGTCTGCCCGTGTATTCACCCCCAGTCTTTCACCGCGGCCTGGCAGACAGCCAGGGGCAACATGGTGTGGTGAAAAGAGCATGGACTTTGGAGTGGGGCCTGGTTTGGAGTCCCAGTTCGGCTGTTTCTACCTGTACAACCTCTGTAAGTTCTCTAATCTCTGGTGCCTCAGTTTCCTCCTCTGTACCCCCACCTCCACCCCCTCTCACCCACTTCCACAGTGCTTCCTGTCCCCGTGGAGCTGGGCTCTTCCTGTCAGAGAGGTTTCTGTGCCCAGAGGACAAATGCTTCCTTCAGGAGGCACAGGGAAATTTCTGATGAGTTTGGATGTTGAGAGAGCCACCCAGAGGCACTCCTTCAGGAGTAACTACCAGGGAAATGGGCCACAAAAACGAACCACAGCACAACCCAGAGTGGACTCGAGCGGGTGACACACTCTCAGGGGAGGGTTAGGGTCAACCCTGCCGGAGGAGGTTTCAGAGGCATGTGCGTGGCGGATGTCTGGGCCTTCCCCTGGCTGTGCCCTTGGTTTCCTGTGTGCATAATGAGGATGGACAGACAACTCCCGCAGCAGATCCCAGGCAGCACGACCGGGACTCAGCCCCTTTGAGAATGAGGGTTCAGGGCCAGGTAAAGGGCCCCTGCAGCTGTGGCACTGGCTGAAGGGAAAGGGGTTGCAGTGGACAGCGAGTAAGTGAGACAGTGACCTGTTAACTGCCTCTGTGTTCCATCCTGCCCTTCATTGCCTTGATGATGGAGCCAGACTCCTTGCTGTCTGGAACAATGCTAAATTTATCAGTAGAGGTGCTGGAGGGACACTGCAGGAGGAAAGCGTTGCCTGCAGTTTGCAGGGTGCCCCATGGGTTGCCAGCATTAAGTGGAGGACACTCAGGGGTCCTTGCACTCCAGCCAGCTGCAACGCCGGCGCCCGGCCCGTGTGCTCTGCCTGCGATACCTGACCGCCAGCCTCAGCTCACCCACCATGGACCAGCTCTGGCCCCGGCCATCTCGAGCTTCTCTGCCACCCAGTGGGCTGCAGTCTTGTCCTCTGGAAGGAGATCTGAATCTCAGCCTGGGAAAGTTTGTTTTTTGCTTGGCTATTCTTCCTCAGCCCTAGGGTATTCTTTCTTTTTTAGTGTGTACTCCCTGTAAATAGTTCTTCATGTTAAGCATCCATATATGGTTCAAATGTTCAAATTCCCATGTAGTTTCTGTCTCTGCCTGAAGTCTGACTTTGATAGAATTGATACCGGGAGCAGTCCCCGTAGATAGATGTCCCCCTCCCCTCTCCAGCCATACACACAAATGTTATTTGGGGATTTGTCTGGGCTTGAGTGCAGTGCTCAGCTCCTTGCCCATGGGAACTGGGACGCTGGTAATGCAGTGGCATCACAGTTAATTAAGCTCTCACCAGTGGTTAACTGTGATGCAATGTCAATGGAAGCAAATGCCTTGGAATCTCAAACAATTGCTGGACTGTTAATGGCGGTCATGATGACGATGGGGATTGTGACTTGGGGTGGATTGCGCTGAGGGTGCTAAAGCGTTTAGAGAGAAAATGACACACTCAGGTCCTTCAACTCTTAAGTCATGGTCTGACTACAGAATGTCACAGAGCTTCTATTAAGCCCTTACAAGAATTATTTCTTGTTGCCAGAGGGCTGATATCGCTGAAAGATTATACAAAATTTAATTGTGTGGGTGGTTGAATTATGATTGCTAAACTTACAGTGATGCCAAGTATCTTACGTTACAGATTAGGGCATTGACTGGGAAAGAACGGGATTCTGGAACTTGGAATAGGAACAGCTGGTTATATTCCGATAAAACTAACACTCTTGAAACTGCAAGTCACCCCGATTCCTTTGCCAGTAGAGGTATATTGCCCTCTGATATCTGAAGAAACGAGCTTTCCTTTGCTGGAAAACTCCATGCTCACCTCATCTGGGGCAGATGCCTTGAAAGAGGATGTTCCTTCTCAAGACCCACCACAACCAGCCCTTGTTACTATTGCCTGTGCGTGCATGCCAAGTTGCTTCAGTCGTGTTTGACTCTGCAGTCCTATGGACTGCAGCCTGCTAGGCTCCTCTGCATGAGATTCTCCAGGCAAGAATATTGGAGTGGGTTGCCATGCCCTCCTCCAGGGGATCTTCCCAACCCAGGGACTGAACCTGCATCTCCTGCAGGCAGGCAGATTCTCTACCACTACACCTCCTGGGAAGCCCGCTATTAGCCTGTAACTAGGGTCATTCTCTGTTCCAGGGACAGGATATACTACCATCTGGGAAAACCCAATTTACACACTAAAAAGACTGTAAGACTTGGCTAATCTATCAAGAGAAACTTGCAGAATATATAGGAGTGGATTTTAAGGGTGTTAAACATAATGTGGTTATGGATTTTCCTCTAATATTTTACAAGGATTTTTTTGCTTTATGTACTTTGAAATTCTGGGGATAATGGACAACTGTGACTCTTGGGATTTCTGTGGATTGTAATTTTTTAAAAAATAAGAACATCCCTCATTGTTTTCTCTCAGTGATTGTATACTATTTTGTCAGAGATTAATAGTATCCTGCCCATTTTCTTTTAGTTAGCATTTTCTAATGTTTTTTCCATTCCTTTATTTCCAATTTTATTTTTTTGCTGCTGTTCTAGGAGTGTCTCTTGTAAATAGCTCATAGTTTTGCTTCCCCTCACACAAGCCATCTGTTACTGTCACGTGTTGGATTGACATGTTATGTTTTACCATGCTTCTTGTTTTCTTGTTTGTTCCTTTCCTATTTTTGATCAATTTCTTGCATGTTTGCTTTTGTTCTTGTTTTTACTCTAGTGGTTCAGAAACAAACTGTTTTTCTACTAGCTAACCTTAAATTTTTGGTGTGTATCTAAATATTCTATGCTTTGGTCAGAATCTGTCACTTCCTCTTGTACAAAATAATGTTTGCATGCTTTCACTCCCTCCTTCCTAATCTCAGGTATTATTTCTAGGATTATTATTTTTCCCTGGAATAAAGAGCTTTTAGAGATTTTTTTTCTTTTTTGTTTTTTTTAGTTGCTTTCTTGATTGCCATTGTTTTTTTGTACTCTGTCTCTCTCTTTTGGACTCTTTTTTTTTTTCCTTTGGTAAGAGTTATCCTTTAGTATTTCAGGAGATGTTTGTGGCTGCTAAACTTTGGATCCTTGAATGTTTCCATTTCTACCTCCTCTCATTTGAATGCTATTTTGGTGCTTGGTGTCGATAACAGAGATATAGGTAAAAATCTTTCACTATGAATGTAGATTTTTCTATTTCTTCTTGTAGTTGTATCAGTTTTGGTTTATATATTGAAGCCCTCTTATTTGACATAAACATTTTGAGTATTATTAATCTCATCTTTGTAAATTGAACTTTTTGAAAAATTGAGACAACTCTTCTGCTAATGCTTCTTGTTTAAAATTGCTCTTGTCTGATGGAGCCATCTGAGCTTTCTTTTTTTAATCTTCTTTATTTTCAATCTTTTAATATCCTTAGGTTTAAATGTAGCTTTTATGCACTGCACATCTAGTTGAATTTTCTCCCTTTATCTAGTATAACAATATTTGTCTTTTCAATGAATAAACCTTAGTTAAAATTTCCCCAATTTTTTATTTTTCAAAACTTTAAGTCTGCAGAACATTCACAAGAGTAATAAACATCAATTTGATTCACCAGTTATTAACACTTTGCTGCACTCTGTGAATATGTGTATATACAAATGAATATGTATATAGGTTTTATGTGTATTTATTTGTATATGTATACAGACACATGTGCTTCTTTGAAGTGGATGAGAACTGAGTCTTTATCTCTTAAGAATATGGACACTGTCCTACCTTAAGATAATTATCCTCTAAAAGAAGCCTGGTAGGCTACAGTACATGGGGTCTCAAGAGTCGGACACGACTGAGCAACTACACCTTCCCTTCCTGGGTCGGAAAGATCCCCTGGAAAAGGAAATGGCAACCCACTCCAGTACTCTTGCCTGGAGAATCCCATGGACAAAGGAGCCTAGCAGGCTACATTCCATTGGTTTGCAAGACTCAGATGCGACTTAGGGATTAAACCACCACTGCGTTCAGATATGCCCAGCTGGTCCCAGTAAAGTCTTCAAATGCTTTTCTCCCATCCAGGACCCAAT
The DNA here is from genome assembly GCA_006408695.1 of Aepyceros melampus. Taxonomy (NCBI): domain Eukaryota; kingdom Metazoa; phylum Chordata; class Mammalia; order Artiodactyla; family Bovidae; genus Aepyceros; species Aepyceros melampus. The sequence goes on along the minus strand of SJXQ01005956.1, from coordinate 115,021 downwards.
TAAGGGTCAGGAACCACGTTTAGTTTCCTCTATAGGTAGAACAGTTCCCCAGTCTTTTGTTGTTGTTTTTCTTTTTTTCCCCTCTCTCTTTTTTTTTTCCTTTTCCCTTTTCTTCTCTCTTTTCTCCTTTTTAAAGGGTCTACCTCACTTATTTTGCAGGGCGTCCCTCTGTATACTTGTATCTGTCTGACTCGATGTTCCTGATCAGGGCCAGGTAAACATTTGCCGTGTTCCCCTCAGTGTGATGTGTGAGGGGTGCTCAATGCAGCTCGTCCCATTATTACTGATGTTAAGTAGGTTAAGGTGGATGTCTGTCAATTTCTCCACATTCTGCCCCCCAACTATCTTTTACCCCATATTTTATCATTCATTGGTGATTCTACTCATGTGAAATAATGATTTTTCTATTTCTGTCATTCTTCCTACACCTGTTAGTTGGCACCTACTCTATGGAAAACTTCCCTTTCACTCCTCTTTGCCCCATCTAAAAATTTAAAGGCAATTTTAGAATCAGTGGATTTATGAATTATTTTGTTTATTCAGAGGTATAATCTAGTCCTGTCACTAATTGTTTTGAAGTTTAGATTCTCCCAGATTTGATCATAGGACCTCCTTTAAGTCCCTGGATTCCATCAGTTTTGAGCACTTTTAAATTCTTGGGTACTAGAAAAATTTCTGGGCTTCCTTTTCACTTTCCTGAAAGCAGGCATTTCTCTGAACCAACCTGCTGTTCCTTTGTAGTGGGGAATAGTATTCAAAACTAAGATCTGACTGCTAGGTGTGCTCCTTGGTGCAGAGATGTGATTGCTTCCAGGCCCATCCTGTGGAAAGAGCTAAGAAATCTCAAGTTTCTACTGACAGTGCCTCAAACTTCATCCTAACTCCATGGGGGTGTTTTTCTGTTCTGCCTACACTGGCTATTTGTACCTCTTTGCTCCCTCAATAAGAACTTGGGTTTCCAACAGTGTGTTCAGTCCTGCAGGAAACTAAAAATATTTCATAATTGCTTCATCGACAGAAAGCTTACTTTGGCTAGTTGAAGATTTGTTTTCATCCTAAGACTGAACTCTTCCTTTGAGGGTGTACTGTCAGCGCACTGCGTTCAGAATGTTTTTTTTTCTTCTTCTGGGTAATTATATATTAATGTGATACATGGTTTTGTTTGTGTCTGAATTCAGTGTTAAAGTTTTCCCCGTTCTTGTTTCAATCTATTTTTTGAATGTATAAAAAATAGACATGGTTCAAGGCAAAATTCTATTAAAAGTCTGCTCAAGTCTCATTCCCTTCTCTATCCCTTCCATCCCAGGGAAACCAGCCTCGCCATCCCTGTAGGCCATTGATTTTAGTTCTTTTTGATTAATTTTGCAAAAATAAGTATGTATATTCCTTTTTTCCTTCTTACACAAAAAGTGACATATAATTTTTGCATCTTTTTCATTTAAGAATATCCTGAAAATCACCCTATCTCAGCTCACAGGGAATTTCTTTATTCTTTTATACATGTTTCAGTTCAGTTAAATATGAATTTAATTGTTTTATTTGGGCTTAACTCTGACATCTTATTTTGTGCTTGTACTTACCTGTTTTGTTGCACCCTTTTCCTTCACGTATATCTTAAATTATTTTAGAATTCCATTTTCCCTCTGCTAGCTTAGACATTATACATTCTTTTTCTATTCCTTTTAGATGTTATCCTAAAAATTGCAACATGTTAAGTTAATCGGTAACTACCCTCCTTCTGGAAAATGCAATGACCTTTCTATATTTAAAAACTGCAACATCTAGTTTATGCTTTCAGTGTTTATTTAGATGAATTCATAAATCCTTCTCACATCTTTAGTTTGGGTCATATTTGCTACCTAAAGAGTATGCTAGATTTTCTTTTATTTGGATGATAAATTCTGTTTTTGTTTTCTAAAATTACCTTTATTTCACCTTCATTCTAGAAATATTTTCACTGGAAATGAAATTCTAGGTTAATAGCAATCTTCAACATATGAAAAGAAGAAATAATTTCTAATGTTTTCAGTCTTGTTACTGTTCATTCGGCACTCCTTTTAGGAAAGTCTGTTGTAGCCTCAGTGTCATCATCTGCTCTCTATTGGATTTTTCTGTGCTTCAGATAATCCTGCTGCGCTAAGTCACTTCAGTTGTGTCCGACTCTGTCTTATTTATTCTACACAGAAAACCTGTAAAATAAGCACTCCACCCATTTTGTAAATGGTAATCCTGACTTTCCAAGGGGTTGGGTTACTTCATTAAGGAAACGCAAATCAAAACCACAATGAGACACCACTTCACATCTACTAGAATGACTGTGATTTAAATTTAAAAACAGAAAAGAAAAAAAAAAAATCTGGTTTTTCTTAACTTCTTTGATGAGTAGCTCCATTGTCTTTGACTAGCAGCAGTTTTACAACGATGTGTGTAAGTGTGGACGTATTTTCATTCATTCTGACTGGAATTCATAGAACTTTCTGAAGCATCTACATCTGCTTTATTTACAACGTGAAAGCCTTTGGTGTGAATCACAACAAACTGTGGAAAATTCTTCAAGAGATGGAAATACCAGACACCTCACCTGTTTCCTGAGAAATCTGTTTGCAGGTCAAGAAGCAACAGTTAGAACTGGACATGGAACAATAGATTGGCTCCAAACAGGAAAAGGAATATGTCAAGGATGTATATTATCACCCTGTTTGTTTAACTTATATGCAGAGTACATCATGCGAAATGCCAGGCTGGTTGAAGCACAAGCTGGAATCAAGATTGCCAGGAGAAACAGGCAGATGACACCACCCTTGTGGCAGAAAGCAAAGAAGAACTAAAGAGCGTCTTGATAAAAGTGAAAGAGGAGAGTGAAAAAGCTGGCATAAAACTCAGCATTCAAAAAATGAAGATCATGGCATCTGGTCCCATCAATTCATGGCAAATAGATGGGGAAACAGTGGAAACAGTGAGAGACTTTATTTTCTTGGGCTCCAAAATCACTGCAGATGGTGACTGCAGTCATGAAATTAAAAGATGCTTACTCCTTGGAAGAAAAGCTATAACCAACCTAGACAGCATTTTAAAAAGCAGAGACATGACTTTGCTGACAAGGTCCGTCTAGTCAAAGCTATGTTTTTCCCGGTAGTCATGTATGGATGTGAGAGTTGACTATAAAGAAAGCTGAGTGCTGAAGAATTGATGCTTTTGAACTGTGGTGTTAGAGAAGACTCTTGAGAGTCCCTTGGAATGCAAAGAGATCCAACCAGTCCATCCTAAAGGAAATCAGTCCTGAATATTCATTGGAAGGACTGAAGCTGAAGCGCCAATACTTTGGCCACCTGATGCGAAAAACTGACGCTTTTGCAAAGACCCTAATAATGCTGGGAAAGACTGAAGGCAGGAGGAGAAGGGGACGACAGAGAATGAGATGGTTGGATGGCATCACTGACTCAATGGACATGAGTTTGAGCAAGCTCCAGGAATTGGTGATGAACAGGGAAGCCTGGTGTGCTACAGTCCATGGGGTTGCAAAGAGTTGGACACAACTGAGCAACTAAAGTGAAGTGAACTTGAGTCAATTCATTTGAAAGATCCTCAGCCGTTATCTATTCAAATGTATTCTCTTTCCCACCCTCTTCTTCCTTGGGGATCCCAAATGAACGCCCTTGCCTTCACCTCTGTGCCTCCTATTTCTCACCCGTTCTTTTACATTTGCTGTTAGTTTCTTCAGCTACATTCTGGATAACTTCTTTTGGTTTTTATCCCTATTCATGAATGTTCTGATCTGCTATTAACTTATCCACAGAGTTCATAACTTTGGTTATCATATTTTTTAAATTCTAGAAGTTCTGTTTGGTTCTCTTTCTCATTTGGTGAAAGTCTCCTATTCCCTGTAGATGGAGCATATCTTGCATTTCACTAAACATGATAAACGACATGCTTTTTATCCCTTGTGGATCTGTGTGTGTCAGTGTGCACATGAGCACACATGCTTGATTCTGCTTTTCTTCACGGTAACAACTTTGGTGTCCATCTTCGTCATTATTTCTGGACTACTGTACTTGGAGCTATCTCTAGAAAAAGGTGGAGAATAGAACACAACTACAGTCTTGCAGAAAGCATTTGAGTTTGCTTCTGCATGACACAGGCAGGCAGCTCTAATCTAGGACTACCCTACTCTTGTTGCAGGGAGAAGCCCATTCCCACTCCATGTTGGAACTGTTTCTTTGACTTGCTTTTCATTGCTTTTGTTATTACAATCGTACAGAATGGCCTGCCTCAGAGAATCCTGCCCCTCCCCCTAACTGTTAAAGTGCCTCTGCTCTAGAACCCTGTCCACCTATAGATGGCAAGAAGGAAGAAATAACACATCCCCTGCCTGAGGCTTGCCATTCTAGGAGACGTTTACGAGATTAATGGCTTTTTCACTTTGCCTCCTCACCTCCCCACCATCTCTGATCTATAAAAGAACCTGGCATCCAGACTGTGATAAGATGGTTATTTTGAAGCACCAGACTGCCATCTTCTCGGTCAGCTGCTTTCAGAATAATTTTCCTTGCCTCAACAGCACCTTGTCTCTTGGATTCATTGGCCTGTCGCGCAGCGAGAAGAGCGAGCTTGGACACTCAGCAACACTCTTAATTCAAGGCTTGAGATCTGGGTCCATTTAGAATGCAAGATCTTATAGAAGACCTGGATTCCTTTAGTTCATCCTCACCTTTGGGCCTCGGGCTTGTTGAGGGGAGAATCTCCCTCTAGACATCCACCTGGTGTGAGTCTGAGCTTTGACTTGCGTCACATTTGCAGCCAGAAGTCATTCACATGCAAGTTCAAGTCTACTGGGAGCAACAGAGCCCTCAGGACAAAAGTGGCTTCTCTGCTTATTTCTCTCTGGAGTTCCTTTGGTTCTGGTTATTTCAAACTATGGTGTTAGCTCCTCTTACGTTTAAGAAAGATATCTGCTTTTCGTTTAGTTTTTAACACTTACCCAGAAATTTTAGTGCTTTTGGTTTGTATGTGTGTTTGGTTCTGCTGTGTGACTGATGGGATCCTAGTTCCCCAACCAGGGGATGGAAACCCAGGCCCTTGGCAGTAAAAGTGCCAAGTCCTCTAGGGAATTCTAGGGACCTCTAGGGAATTCCCTTATAGTGCTCATGTGTGTGTTTTGTTTTCAAGAGGGCTTGTCCAAATATCCAAACCCGTTATTACAGGAACATGACGTCTTACAATTTCTTCTGATAAGGTACTTCTGCCTACTTTAACTTTTGAGAGCTGAGTATTTGTCAGTTTTTGGTCTACAAATAACCATTTTCTTATTTTCCTGTGCTGTGTGCATAGAACACATATAAAATCAAAGAACAAATCTATTCTGTGCCAGACACCATATCAAGTGCCTTATAATTAATTTTTACCACAACCCCAGGAAATGGTAGAATCTGTGGTGGCTATGGTTTTCCCACTTTATATAAGAGGAAAATGAGGTTAAATAACTACATCAAGATCATAAAACTATCTAGTGGCCAAGCCGTAGCCTTAAGCCGAGATCTGACACCACAGCGTGGACTTTTAAACACTTTTTCCTCGAGACCCCCATTTATAGCAGTTTAGCAAGCTACTGTAATCAAAGTCATTAGAGACGTAATCACTTAGAACCCAATTTTGACTCCATATGCACAAACGTAATTTTAACTCAATATACACAGATGCTCTAATGTTTGTAGCATTGCTAGTCAGATCTATGATTCACACCAATCCTTAGCTTGTGTCCATGTATATTCAAGGGGGACTTCCCAGGGGGTCTAGTGGCTAAGATTCCATGCTCCCAATGCAGGGGGCCTGGACCCGATCCCTGATTAGGGAGCTAGATCCCACATGCCACAGCTAAAGAGCTTATGTGTCACAACTAGACCTGGTGCAGCCAAAGAAATCAATAAATATATTTTAAAATATATACATGAGTCTACTTGTCTTACCTAATATCATCCACATAGACCCTGGTAATCCTTGGCCAGGGTAATTCCATTTCTTTCATTTTTTTCCCTTCTCCCCACTCGCTGGCCCAGTTTTTAGTACAGAAGGAGGGAACAGGCTCATTTTCTGAAGTCTGATGTCGTGTTGCCGTCGTGTGTTAACTAGCCTATTTTGTTTTAATATAAAAAGATATTAAGGCTATGAATTTTCCTGTTTATGGTATTGGCCATTCTCATGGGTTTTTATATGAAATTACACAGTGAGTGGTTAAGGATGTATGCCTTAGAACCAGGCTATGTGCCAAGTCGTTTCAATCATGTCTGACTTTTTGCAGCCCTGTGGACTGTAGCCTGCCAGGCTCTTCTGTCAATGGGATTCTCCAGGGAAGAATCTTGGAGTGGGTTGCCATGTCCTTCTCCAGGGGATCTTCCCGACCCAGGGATTGACCCTGTGTCTCTCATGTCTCCTGCATTCAGCACCACCTGGGAAGCCCTGGTGAACCAGGAAGATCCAGGCTGCCTGGGATCAAATTCTGCTTCTGCAGCTTACTATCTGTATAATCTTAGGCAAGCTTTTTGACTTCTGTGTGCCTCTGTTTTCTCACCTGGAAAATGGAGATCAAGTCATCTACCTCTAAGTGGTGTTGTGAGGTTTAAGTGTAAAGTGGTTAGTGTTTGCTGTACAAGTTACAATTAAATACTTTTCCTTAGTATTTTTTTTTCCCAATACTTCTGAATAACCACTAACTTTAGTGGGGTTTTTTTGTTTTTGAAGATTTGTTAAAAATTTCAAGTTGTTAGTGTGTGTGCATGTACTGTTTTTGTTTTTACTTATTTTCAGTTTTATTGCATATTGTAAATCTTAAAAGTATTTAAGTAATCTAATGCCTAGACAAATTTCAACCTAGCGTTGTTTGAGAAATTCTCTTTTTCTAAAGCATACAAAGTGTTCATGTTCCTCTAGATGTCTTGATAGTTTTGTCTATTAAACCATATCCTGGGAGGATTTGGTGAAGAGTTTTTATGGCAATGGCTCAAAGGTGGGGTTGCTGATAAGATTAGGGCTCAGCTAGTCTCTTGATGAGCTTCTCTGGTTTAATCTGGCCTCAGATGATCTTCTCTGGAATAAACAGTGCTCACTCCAGTCCTTGGGGGCTTTAGTTCCATGATGGAGGGAGTCAGCTGTACTCGTTGGCCCTAGGTTGGCACCAGCAGAAACACCTGCTGCTCAATTGTCCTGTTGAGACGCTGGTGTGAGAAGGTGATGGAAACTGCTGCTGTTAGGTTGCTCTTGCTTATTTTTAAACCACAATATTCCTTTGGCTTCAAATAATACAACAACTTTCCTCTTCCTCCTGGCAGCCTGAGGAGAAAGCCCCAAGAACCAACGAGAAATACGATTCGACATGAAGAGACATGGAGAGGTAAGAATACTTTCCAGACCTTCTCGGTTGGGGGCAGCTCTTCAGAGGTCATGTTACTAAACCTCACAGAGATAGTGTTATTAAAGCTCATAAGACACGGTGCCTGCTTACTCTCAGGCTTCCATAGAGTTTTCCCTCTCCACACTCTACCTATGAAAGTTGCTAGGCAGCAAGGAGATAAAAGTGCTAGAGGATGTGACCGTTTTCTTGCAACTCTTTGTCTGTTTCTACCCACACAGAGCAAAGCAGCTTTCCTGTGGGGATTTATCTTCAAAAGCAAAGTGTTCTTGTCTTTGCTGCTCTGCCTACATTGTTAGTAGTGATGGGATGGCCCAGTTTTCTAAGGCTGCAAAATCAGGAGAGCACAACCTCTTCATTTAACTGCCTGTGTGAACCTCTGGCCTTGAATGCCTTCCCCTTTAATTGAAGGACTTCCAAGGGGGCTCAGGGGAGGGTTTGGTGTTACTACAGTGGAAAGAGTTGATTTGCTACCAGACTTTGTCTTGTGTAGCTCTAAACTTTTATTCTCACTTTTTTTTTTTTAACTTTCTTTTGTATAACTTTTTTGTATCACAATGGTGTCCTTGGTACACTTTCAGCTGAATTTTATTTTTTTGAATGGTCAGTCCCATAGTGATGATGGATTCACTTTTACATACTCTTGATCTAACAGCTACAACCCCCTCGAGTACTCTTGCCTAGAAAATCCCATGGACGGAGGAGTCCATGGGGTCGCTAGGAGTCGGGCATGACTGAGCGATTTCACTTTGACTTTTCACTTTCATGCATTGGAGAGGGAAGTGACAACCCACTCCAGTGTTCTTGCCTAGAGAACCCCAGGGACAGAGGAGCCTAGTGGGCTGCCGTCTATGGGGTCGCACACGTCGGACACGACTGAAGTGACTTAGCAGCAGCAACAGCTACAGTATATCACAAAAACAGAAACAATTGGCTTAGGGGGAAAAGCTTTGACTCTCCTGTCCTTTTATGATATCAAAACCTTACCTGTTCAAGACAAAATCCACTGTAATGTCAATTTTATCCTTTGTCTTAATTTCTTATTATAGTCCATGAATTTCAAGGAATTCATCACAAACTGCCTTTATAGCAATTAGTGAGTATGTTTTATTCTTGGTTTTGTATATTTCTTTGGGGAAACAAAGAACATGGCTGAATACCTTTTATAAAGTACTCACTTAATAGCAGTTGTGAAACTGTGTGGTCCAGACTGAGACATGAACTCATTATCTAGATTACACACCTAGTCTCAGGACTTAATGAAGCTCAGGTTCTTAATGTCTTATTGCAGAAAGAATTCAGTGAGAGACAAAGTGATAGGATTTATTTAGAGAGAAACACACTCCATAGACAGAGTGTGGGCTGTCTCAGAAGGCAAGAGAGGCCCCAGGGTATGGAGTTGTCAGTTTTTAAATGTTGTTGTTTGGTGCTAAAGCATGTCTGATTCTTTTACGACCCCATGGACGGTAGCCCACCAGACTTCTGTCCATGGAATTCTCTAGGCAAGAATACTGGAGTAGGGTTGCCATTCCTTCTCCAGTGGATTTTCCCAACCCAAGGATTGAGCTCATGTATCCTGCATTGGCAGGTGGGTTCTTCACCACTGAGCCACTAGGGAAGCCCCTGTCAGTTTTTATAGGGATGGGTAATTTTACAGGATACTGACTTGGGAGGATTATTCCAACTATTTTTGGGAAGGGGAGGCGATTTACAGGAATTGGGCCACTGCCCACTTTTTTACCTTTATGGTCAACTTTGGAACTGTCATGGTGCCTGTGGCTGTATCATTTAGCTTGCTGATGAGTTACGATGAATGTATACTGAGGCTCAAGGTCTAGTGGAAGTTGACTCATTCATCTTGGAGCTATTTGACTCTAATCAGTTTTTTGCCATGTGCTGTAGCTATAGCCTGGAGAAGGAAATGGCAACCCACTCCAGTGTTTTTGCCTGGAGAATCCCAGGGATGGGGGAGCCTCGTGGGCTTCCATCTATGGGGTCGCACAGAGTTGGACACAACTAAAGCAACTTAGCAGTAGCAGTAGCTATAGGTATGGATTTTAAAAAGGCAGAGAAACCAGAGATCAAATTGCCAACATCTGTTGGATCATCGAAAAAGCAAGAGAACACCATAAAAACATCTACTTCTGCTTTATTGATTATGTCAAAGCCTTTGACTGCATAGATCACAACAAACTGTGGAAAATTCTTCAAGAGATCCAAATACCGACCACCTCACCCTCCTCCTGAGAAATCTGTATGCAGGTCAAGAAGCAACAGTTAGAACTGGACATGGAACAGCAGATTGGTTCCAAATAGGGAAAGGAGTATGTCAAGGCTATATATTGTCACCCTGCTTATTTAACTTATATGCAGAGTACATCATGAGAAATGCTGGACTGGATGAAGCCCAAGCTGGAATCAAGATTTCCAGGAGAAATATTAATAACCTCAGATATGCAGATGACACCACCCTTATGGCAGAAAGTGAAGAACTAAAGAGCCTCTTGATGAAAGTGAAAGAAGAGAGTGAAAAAGCTGGCTTAAAACTCAACATTCCGAAAACGAAGATCATGGCATCTGGTCCCATCACTTCATGGGAAATAGATGGGGAAACAGTGGAAACAGTGACAGATCTTATTTTTGGAAGCTCCAAAATCACTGCAGGTGGTGATTGCAGCCATGAAATTAAAAGACACTCCTTGGAAGAAATGCTATGGCCAACCTAGACAACATATTTAAAATGCAGTGACATTATTTTGCCAACAAAAGTCTGTCTAGTCAAGGCTATGGTTTTTCCAGTAGTCACGTATGGACATGAGAGTTGGACTATAAAGAAAGCTGAGAGCCAAAGAATTGATGCTTTTGAACTGCGGTGTTGGAGAAGACTCATGAAAGTCCCTTGGATGGCAAGGAGATCCAACCAGTCCATCTTAAAGGAAATCAGTCCTGAGTGTTCATTGGAAGGACTGATGCTGCAGCTGAAAGTCCAGTACTTTGGCCACTTGATGCGAAGAGCTGACTCATTTGAAAAGACCCTGATGTTGGGAAAGATTGAGGGCAGGAGGAGAAGGGGATGACAGAGGATGAGATGGTTGGATGGCATCACTGACTCGATGGACATGAATTTGAGTAAGCTCTGGGTGTTGGTGATGGACAAGGAAGCCTGGCATGCTGCAGTCCATGGGATTGCAAAGAGTGGGACACAACTGAGTAACTGAACTGAACAGATATCTATGCCAGGCTTCCCTGGTGTCTCAGCCATAAAGAATTCACCTACAATGCAGAAGCTGTAGGAGACAAGGGTTCGATCCCTGGGTTGGGAAGATCCCCTGGAGGAGGGCATGACAATCCATTCCAGTATTCTTGCATGGAGAATCCCATGGACAGAGGAATCTGGCAGGCTACAGTCCATGGGGTCACAAAGAGTTAGACGCAACTGAATCAGCTTAGCACGCACACACATGGCTATGCCATTCTTTTCAATGTTGTGCCCTGCCGCCTTCCTTCCTGTTTCAGTTGCATAAGCGAGTGCTTACAATTCTGATTCTGGTCCCAATTCTGATCACTGTTATCAAACAAAGTTTCTATTCCTGACAAACAGTGAGGCAAAGTAAACCAATACATCAGATTTGGAGCAGAGCAAGGTTTATTGCTCTGCCAATAAAGAGGAATGCTCAAAATCCCCAAACTCCCCATTGGTTTTCAGAGAAATGTTTTATAGGAAAAATTTGGGGTGAGGGCTGCAAGTAGTGTGGCTTTCTTCTGATTGGTCAGTTGGTTGTCCTTTAGCCGAAGGAATCTTGGGCTCAACTGGAAGTTGCCAACCATCACCTGGATGAGGGCCTTAGTTCTTCAGAAAAATTCAAAGATATTGTTATGTGCATTCCTTGAGGAGAAACCAATATTGTTAAATATATTCCAGGAGGAGAAGCAGGTGACAGAGGATGAGATGGTTGGATGGCATCACCAACTCAAAGGACGTGAGTTTGAGTAAACTCCGGGAGTTGGCGATGGACAGGGAGGCCTGGCGTGCTGCAGTCCATGGGGTCGCAAAGAGTCGGACACAACTGAGCGACTGAACTGAACTGACTGAAGAGAAACTAGGATCTTGCCCCAGGGCACATTATGGTTTCTTAACTGCTCCTGCTTTGTCTCTGCAACTCCTCCCTTCCCTGATTAGCAACTTTTTGAACCTGTCCTTTGGAACTCAAGAAAGTTCAGGCAGGCTGGATGAAGCCTATTTCCTACAAACAAGAAACGGGGGATACAGAAAGGTTTTGGACCCAGGATCCCCAGAGAGTCCTGCTTGGTTTCATCATCAACGATGATTCTGTGACATCAGTTATGATGCCAGTTTCCCAATGTGTGTGTATTCTTTCAACATATCACCAAGCAATTCTCTGATACTAGCTGGATGCGTCACAACTTAGTTCTGACACTCTACTTGAGGGTAGTGCCAGATTCCACAGGTCAAGGGCTTAGTCTTATATGACTCTCTCCCCTCATCCCCCAAGTCAGTCACCAATCATTAATCTGGGTCTTCATTTGGACTTCTGACCCACCGGCTATAGGTGGGAAGATGCGACAGCAGTCTCCTTGGATTTGATTAACAGGTTGGAATAGCTGATGGAAGAGAAACAGTTTACTACTGATTACTGGTTTATTATAAACAGATATAACTCAGAAAGAGTCAGATGAAAGAGATGTGTAGGATGAGGTGAGAGGAAAGGGGCGCTGAGTTTCTCAGCCCTCCATGTGTGCACCCACCTAAGAAGCTCTTTGAACCCCTTTTGGGTTTTTATGGAACCCTCATTGCTTAGGCCGCTGCTGCTGCTGCTAAGTCGCTTCAGTCGTGTCCAACTCTGTGCGACCCCATAGACGGCAGCCCACTAGGCTTCCCCGTCCCTGGGATTCTCCAGGCAAGAACACTGGAGTGGGTTGCCATTTCCTTCCTCAATGCATGAAAGTGAAAGTGAAGTCACTCAGTCGTGTCTGACACTTGGTGACCCCATGGACTGCAGCCTACCAGGCTCCTCCGTCCATGGGATTTTCCAGGCAAGAGTACTGGAGTGGGGTGCCATCGCCTTTTCTGCATTGCTTAGGCACCATTGATTAAATCACTGGCTATTGATGATTGAACTCAGCCTCTAACCCCTCTCCTCCCAGGAAATTAGAGGCAGGGGAAAATAGTAGGACTGAAAGTTCAACCCTCTCATCACGTGGTTGGTTCTCCTGGCCACCAGCCCTCATCCTTAGGTGCTTTCTGAGAGTTACCTACCTCCCTATCATAACAACAGCAGCCTTTATTGCTCTCCTCACTGGAAATTCCAACAGTTTTAGGAGCTCTGTGCCAGGAACAGGAGGAAAACAAAATAGAAATTTCCTGTTATAAATCACAGTATCCCAGTGATGAAATCTGAAGTGTTGTGACTGTTTAGCAATGTGCTGTCACCCTCAGAACTACTGGACCAGCCACTGGAAAAAATAGCATATTTCCACTAACTTCCCTCTTACGGCCTGTGTGTGTGTGTGTCACACAGCAATTTTCTTGCTTTAAAATGTGATTTGGAGTACCTTTCCCTGGTATCTGAGGGCTGGGAGTATATGCTGCCAACATTCCTCTCTGCAACTTTCCCTTTTCCATTTCCCACGACCTACTCTCTTTTGATGGATATTTTTGTTTCTGAACCAGACTTGGCTCTGCTCTAGCACATGGTAAAGCCAACCCACTGACACTGAATTGCAGTGACGAAAGCTCAGCATTTACTGTAAGGCGCCACACAAGTAGGCTGGGATAGCCAGTGTTCAAAAACCCTGAACTCCCCAGTGGGTTTCAGCAAAGCTTTTTTGAAGGCCAGGTGAGGAAGGAGGACCAAAGGGTGTGTGATCAGCTCATGCATACTTCTCTGATTGGTTGATGGTGAGGTAACAGGGCAGTGTCGCAGGGGTTGACATCAATCCTTAGACTCTAGAAGGTCTGGGGGCTATAGTGCTCAAGGGCATCAAATAGTCTCCCTTTTGGGGAAGTTTCAGCACCTGTAAAGCAACTCAGGAAATGTGCATCAAATATTGTTATTCAGGTGCTCCAGAGAGGAGCTAAAGCCGAGGATATGGGAGAGGAGGTCTGTCTTGGGAAGACCTCATAAGGTCCCACTTAGTTACAATTCCCCGTTTTCTTCGATACTTCTCAATTTTAAGAGCTGTTAGACAAGAAGGGGAATAACGTTTTGAGGGATAACATTTTGTATAGAAAGTTTAATTATAAACTCGGCAGAGGAACTCAGTTGGGGGACCTGGTTTCATCTTCATGTTAGGTTATAAATATCTGAGCACAGTGTATAATCTCACAGGTCCAAGAGTCACTCTGTTGCAAGACCATCTGTCTCAGTTTTTATTTCTAGTTTAACTTTGTCAAAGGTCTTGGGTGCCAGCATGCTATCGCCCCCAATAATAACAGATGATTGTATAATCACATTTAAAGATTTCACTTTCACTTACAGTCACTCCTATCACATATAGAATGAAAGAGTTTCTTGTCTTGAAGCAAAGACTTGGGACTCTTGCCACATCCTTAGTGGTTAATCATTCAACCAGAAGTTTTTGAGCATGACCAAAGCATGCTTATTTTGAGCATGCATATTGTACCACCTAGACACTATTGAATACACAGAAGAAGTAGGTTCCCTGGAGGGCTTCTAATCGAGTTGACTAGTCAGCATATTCCCATGTGAAACAGTGAATGAGACGGTGGCATATAATCAGCATTATCAGCTGCTCTGAAGAAACTCTTCGTCAGTATTCTCTGTGATATCAGTCTTCATGAAGAGCAAGCAGATGGGTGGGGAGAGTGTCTCCTCAGTGCTGCTCAAGCACTGGGTGGCTCGGGTATGAATTCAGCTGGAAATCAAAGCGCACTCAGCCACGTCAAGAGTTCTGAAACCTCAGGAACAGCAGTCAGCACTCAGGGAGCCTCAGGTCAATGGTGTTGAGGCATGATACTCCTGTGGTGTTTAGGAAGCCAACATCCAGGCTGAAGCAGAGGATGGGAGCACCCAAGAGGTCCCTCTGGGTGGTGTAGGAATGAATGGGGGAGATGAGATTTACACCAGCAGATGACAGTAATAATCCAGGGAACGTGGGGTATTAATGTGGCTTCAGTGTTGACTGAGTCCACAGGATGGTTGGAGCCTGAGAACTTTCCAGGTGAAATCTCATTTCTATCCCTTCCTTTTCATTCATGTTGACACCATAAAAATGTAGGTGTTCACCATCTCATATCTAACTCTCTATCTCTGTAATGGGCTCTCCACAGGTCGTCGTCTTCTCATCTTGGTCAGCCCCAATCCACTGTGGTCCATTGCCAAACTGATCTAAAATTCTTTGTCATATTGTGAGAAACTATTGAATATAAGAAGAGGGCACACGCACTGGAGCTTCAGGACAGAAGTGTGGAGAGTGATGCAGGTGGATGGGGTGCAGAGGGCATGCTCTCTCCCCGACCCTCTTCTCCAGTCCTCTCCTCAGCATCACCTCACAGATATATACAAGAGAATGTGACTTTGATGACAATCCTGGCTTGTTAGCTGAATTCAACCTCATCTTTGGCTTCTTTTGTTCTTAAGCTCATTAAAAATACGCAATAGCCCTGGGAGAAACTATGAGCTAATGCTGTTTAACAACTAACTTCTTAACTAAGGTGTAAAATCTTAGGAAAAAGGATAGCAGAAATTCCCGCTGTCTATAGATGCTCAAATTTGAGTCATATCAGTGTCATAGATATCTTAGGATGGCTACCCTAGAAGCAGAGCCTGAGGTAAGAATTCAGGTGCGTGCATCTTATTTAAGGAGTGATTTTTTGGGGGAGAAAAATCTGTAGAAGAGCAGGGAAGTATGGGATAAGATAGGGAAAGAGGCAAAGTAGGGCATGTAGTTTCTGCTAAAGAGTATCCCACCCCTGGGCATGTTCAGAGGGATGGCCTAGACAGTAAATCATGCTGTGTTTTGTATCCTGCACCCGCTTATTCTTTGGCAATGTTGATGGCTATGAAGGTGGGTTGGTAGCCTTCTTGCCCTCTTCCCTTGGCTGAGGACAAGTTTTCATAGCAGGATGCCTATGAGCTTTCATTAGCCAATACTCAGAGCAGCTGGGAGAATGTGTTGTGTTGGCCACAAAGTTCTTTTGGGTTTTCCTGTAAGGTGTTATTACAATCTGGGGTGAGGGGAAGATTTGAGTGGGCCACCAACAGCATCAACTACAATCTACCCTATTCTGATTCTTTGCTTTTCACACTAAGCTCATTTAACTGAAGCACAGATTTCCCTGAATTCTGGTTGATCACAGAAAACATACAAGAGGTGAGTTAGCGGGAAGCTGGTCCTTAAGACACAACTAATATTCATCTCCAACTTTTCCCATTCAACCTAGATTCTTCTTGCCATCAACTATCATTTCTGCTTGACTGGGTGGGGATGGATGGGAGGGGTTATTTGATGAGATGACCCAGACTCTCATCCCTGAGGGATCTGAGTCCAAAAATCAAGCTCGTGTTTTCCTTCTCTTCTGTTTGTCCGCTCATTCACAGGGCACACCCCCATAAGGTCACAAGTGTGAACCAAGGGAAGGGCATCAGTGCAATAAGGATGGGTGTGCTGGGAACATGGGCTACCCATTCTTGCAGCTTATTGATGACCTCTGCACCTGCTTGAGCCTGATCCCAGATGTGCTGCTTTATTCATATGTGGATTGCTGATGGGCTTGTGTGGATCACATTTACGGTAAATGTGATCACATTTATGAGGGCATTTATGGTACATGGTCACTTGCTACCCCAAGATAAGATGCTCCATGTCCAGCATGCCAGGAGTTCTTTCTCAAAGGATGTGTAAACCCTTGTATGCCCTACACATGCTGCTGCTGCTGCTGCTGCGAAGTCACTTCAGTCGTGTCCGACCCTATGCGACCCCATAGACACAGCCCACCAGGCTCCCCCGTCCCTGGGATTCTCCAGGCAAGAACACTGGAGTGGGTTGCCATTTCCTTCTCCAATGCATGAAAGTGAAAAGTGAAAGGGAAGGCGCTCAGTCATGTCCGACTCTTCGCGACCCCATGGACCGCAGCCCACCAGGCTCCTCCATCCATGGGGTTTGCCAGGCAAGAGTACTGGAGTGGGGTGCCATCGCCTTCTCCACATAGAGAACCCTAATGAACTGTGCTGTGACTCTCAGAGCTTGCCTGGAATTTCACAAGAAACCTTTTCTTACCTCTAGGACTTCTGAATCTGGCTTTATGGTGTGGTCCAAATGTCAGGTTACTTACGGTTTATACCTGCTACCAATCCCTTCCCTACTCTAGGCACAATTCAGAAATGAAAGCCTTCAAAATCATTTGACAAATCAGTCAGCATTATTCCCAAGTATGAGCAATGCTCCCCACAAAGTTCAAAGGGACCCATCACACATTGTGTTTCTCCCTTTCAGTAGTAGGAGGTACAAGTTGCCCTTTACTTTGGAGGTAATATCCTGGAAGGCTCCAGAGAATTGGACCCAAAAACTGCCAGGAGGACTCTGGTAGGATTATTATAATAAATCCTTTGCAGGATTTATTTCCCACTCTGTGGAACCTGCATATCTTACAAAGACATCACAAATACCTGATAACACAGTATCATCAGCACAGTAGGTCCAGGTGGTAGTCTGAAGAATGTCTGGATGTTGTTGGTTGCTTTGGGGACTGTGATGTGGCAGAGAAGCAATAATCTGGACACAGTCATGAATGTACATTGTTGTCCATCACGGGGCAGTGCAACTTGCTTCTGATCTCCCCTCCTGATGGGCGTGGGAGAGAATGCCTTCGCCAGATCAAGAGCTGCAGATCACATTGTATTGTAGAGCCTGTATTTAACCTCCTCTGGTAACGATAACCACATGTGGCACCATAAGTACAACAGGCTTCTACTTGATTAAGTTTTTGCTAGTTCATTGCTGTCCACCGTGATTCATCAGGTTTTTGTAAGGGGCCATCAAGGTAAGTTAAACGAGAACGCAAATGGGGAGACAGACCATCACTACTGCATTATTTAAGTCCAAGAGTAACCCCAATTTCTGTCATTCCCTTGGGAAGCAATGTTGGCTTTTATTATCTAAAGTTAGAGGTAGTTTCATGGACTCTCATTTGACCTTTCCTACTATAATCTTTTTGCTCTGCTGTTTTAAGGAATCAATGTCTGATATGAGAGTTTGATAAATAAATATGTCCATTCCATTTACACATTCAAGCACTGGAGAAATGACCACTAACCAGCTCCATGGACCCATTCAGTTCAGTCGCTCAGTCGTGTCCGACTCTTTGCGACCCCATGAATCGCAGCACGCCAGGCCTCCCTGTGCATCACCAACTCCCGGAGTTCACCCAGACCCACGCCCTTGGAGTCAGTGATGCCATCCAGCCATCTCATCCTTGGTTGTCCCCTTCTCTTCCTGCCCCCAATCCCTCCCAGCATCAGAGTCTTTTCCAATGAGTCAACTCTTCACATGAGGTGGCCAAAGTACTGGAGCTTCAACTTCAGCATCATTCCTTCCAGAGAAATCCCAGGGTTGATCTCCTTCAGAATGGACTGGTTGGATCTCCTTGCAGTCCAAGGGACTCTCAAGAGTCTTCTCCAACACCACAGTTCAAAAGCATCAATTCTTCAGCACTCAGCCTTCTTCACAGTCCAACTCTCACATCCATACATGACCACAGGACAAACCATAGCCTTGACTAGACGGACCTTAGTCGGCAAATAATATCTCTGCTTTTGAATATGCTGTCTAGGTTGGTCATAACTTTCCTTCCAAGGAGTAAGCGTCTTTTAATTTCATGGCTGCAGTCACCATCTGCAGTGATTTTGGAGCCCAGAAAAATAAAGTCTGACACTGTTTCCACTGTTTCCCCATCTATTTCCCATGAAGTGATGGGACCGGATTCCATGATCTTTGTTTTCTGAATGTTGAGCTTTAAGCCAACTTTTCCACTCTCCTCTTTCACTTTCATCAAGAGTCTCTTTAGTTCCTCTTCACTTTCTGCCATAAGGGTGGTGTCATCTGCATATCTGAGGTGATTGATATTTCTCCCGGCAATCTTGATCCCAGCTTGTGTTTCCATTAGAGCCACAGAGAGATGAGTAGGATTCTTTCAGAAACCCACTCTTCACCTGGTCCCAAATCCCTCTCTCCTAACAGGAGCTCAAAGTGGTGCTTTGGTTTTCTGGTTAGCAGTGACCTTGGACCCTCTGCATAGCTGCCTCTGTGTCCTCTATTCTCTCCCAATATATGGTTATTTGAGTAAATGATAATAAGCAAGGAGGATTCTTGGAATCACTGCTATATGTACTTGTGGTATTGAAGCGTCCTTTTCTCTATATATAGTTAAAGCGTCTGCCTGCAATGCGGGAGACCTGGGTTTGATCCCTGGGTCGGGAAGATCCCCTGGAGAAGGAAATGGCCACCCACTCCAGTATTCTTGCCTGGAGAATCCCATGGATGGAGGAGCCTGGTGGGCTACAGTCCACGAGGTTGCAAAGAGTCGGACACGACCGAGCGACTTCACTGTCAGTCCCTTTAATTTAGTGTTATAATCCCTTTCATTATTTTCATGCTGAAATTGTCCTCAATTTGTCTGTCTCTTCTCTTTCAATCATTGGATTCTGGATTGAGGAACTGACTTGAGTTTGGAAATTGAGCAAACGAGCGTGACCTTCTAGGGACAGCTGATCTCAACCTTCTGCTCACATGTTCTTGGCATTGTGGAATATTATTAAGCAATATCCTTCTGCTATACATCTTGCTTCTGTGGACACTGTATCCTATAGTGCCCTGAGGGTCAGTCACCCCTGGATATCATTCTGACTTTGTTGCCCATGAGGATAACCATGACCACATAATTTCTGGCAGTTAAGGACTGCTACTAGGCCTCTGCTCTTTGGAGGTTCTGTGATCCCCATAGCTAGTAAGGAGCCCAGTATTGACATGGCACCCTCTACCTAGGAGGACAGTTTACAGAGGACAGCAATTATGAAGTTTCTTAATGATGCCAGTGACATTCTCTCCTCAGCACACTTCATATTGTTGTGATAACCAGCATGACCTCTGGGCTCTCCCAAGAAATATAGCTGTGTGCTTTCTAGAATATGGATTATAATAAGTCCATTCCAGCATGTGCATTACTCTGAGTCTTTCAATCCTCCCTTCACACCCTGCCACAGTAGTTCTTGTATCTCTTCTTCATTTAAGCGGCCCAGGCTTCTGAGAACTGTCCAACAGGAAACTAGAGAAAGCCCCAGGCCTTATCAGAATGTTAAGCCTTGTGTCATGGGCAAGTCCCCCCATACTGATGAAGTCCCTTATCTAGCTTTATTTTCTTTTCTTCTTCTTTTTTTTTTTTCAGTATCTTGAAGATCTATGTCCAGGCAAGTTCTACCCCTGTTAGCTTCCGAGCTCCTTCAGTATATAATCCTTCTCCTCCCTTAGCAGGCCTGGGCTTCTCCAGCTGGGTCATGTTCTCATTTCACCCTCGTTCTGGGTCCAAGATGGAACGTGGGAGCTGATCCTGAGGAGGGCAAGCATTGTCCTATAAGGTTTTTACTTCCTCTGAAGATTCTGCATTGTCTTCAAACAAAGGGTAAGTGTTATTCTCTAATAGAAGAAATGAGCTACTTTCATGGCCCAAAGGATTCTGTGAAATTTGGGAGTTCAAGGTTGTCAAGCCTGTCTACCCGGGTAGCCCTATTCCAAGTCTATGCCTTCCCTATTGGGGCTCTGACTTGGGTACAGAAGACTTGTAAGGGCTATAATTAATCCTGTTGGAATTTTGATAGTCTTATAATTAATTCCTCATGTTGGGGATAAGGAGATGATGAAAACTGTAAGGGTGATAGAAGTTGGCAGGTATCACAGAGGTCTAATCAGTGGCTTGATGATTAGTTTTCTGGTCGGTGCATGGCTCTGAGATACCAGGATCCAGGAGCCCCAGATGAGATATTGGCTGACAGACCCAGGATTGGCAAGCTCCTCAGATTGGAATCTGGCTCCACTCTCCCACCCCCACTTTCTAATGTTACTCCACAGCTCAGCATTCTTCCAGTAAGGCTGAAGTCCTTAGGGTCTGGCCACAAGCCGTGCTCATTGCCAAGCCATCCCTTCTTTCATGCTCTTTCTCTCCAGTTTCTTGCTTGCTTGCTTTCTTCTTCCTTTTTTCTCCACTGCCAGCACTCTAAAAATTCAGATTCTTGTTTACAGCTGAAAAAAAATGGACCTCACTGCTTTTTCACAGGCACCATTCCAAGCTGGGCTACCTGTCTCCCACTGAATGATGAGCTCTGTGGGCAAGCATTTGACTTATAACATGATTGGACAGAACTGTCTTCCTTTCTCCTAGCTAGATACTAGCTTGCTCAGTTTCTCTTTAAAGTTTTTTTTAAATAGAACTATATTTAATCCATTCTATGAATACAGTTTTAGTCAGATGCTGCTAAGTCACTTCAGTCGTGTCCAACTCTGTGCAACCCCATAGACGGCAGCCCACCAGGCTCCCCTGTCCCTGGGATTCTCCAGGCAAGAACACTGGAGTGGGTTGCCATTTCCTTCTCCAGATAGTCAGATAGTCTCTAAAATTACATTTGTACTTACAAAAGGTAATTTTTTTTTTACTTTAAAGTTATTTCTTTGCATGTTTACTCCCAACATTTCTACATGGCATATTTATACTATTTCCTATCTGATTTAAGTTTGGAATATTTTTGGTTTCACACTTTAAAAATGATTTTATATCACATTCCCACTTTCCTGGTTGTAGCCATTATACCCCATACTACCCTTAAACATCCTCTCAAGAAAGTTATATTGTGCCTTTTGTTTAGCCCAAGCATCAGTTATTATTAAGCCTATGGAAATGTTAATCAAGCCAAGCCATGCTGTATTCTCTGATTGCATTTTCATGCTTGTATAAGTTTGTTTTCCCTTGAGTGAATAATTATTTTAATTTTCTATGAGTCTCTAAAGAATCTCCTCTCAATGTATCCGAAGATATTTAAATAATCACTTTCTCCTTGGAGACAGACCTCCTGAAAGTCATTGTCCTTGGGCTCCCATCTGGACAGGTCAGCAGCACAGTGGCCATCCTTGGATGGGTAAATCTCCTTTCACCACTAATCTGGCCATTCCCAGCACTTCTCCCCTGAGCTGCATTCCTTGATTCCTGAGTTATATCTTCCTCTTTTTGGTTTGTTCCCTCGTTTTGCTGGAGCACAGACTCTAGTAGCTTCATGAGGAAAATGACAAGGGAGGTCAACTTTTTGAGACCTCACTTATCTGAAGAAACTTTCATTCTGCCCTCAGACTTGATCATTGGTCTGGGTATAGAATTCTAAGCTGGAGCTTTCTGTCCAACATTTTTCTAAGTTTTCACATTGTGTCTTTTCCCATTCATTCTGTTGCAACTTGATGTGTGCTTACAGTCTGGAAACTCCTTTATTTATTGAACATTTTCTTATTCCTTTTATCACTTCCTCCCCCCTTTCTCTAACTCCTTTTATTTTGATGATTAGCTTCTGATACCCATTTTAGTTTTATTTTTCTCACCATCTCATTTAATATTGTTCTGTTTTCTGGGACATTATTTCTACTTAGTCTTCTAAACTTTGTATTTGAATTTACAAAATTTCTCCTGTCACTTAATTTCCCTTCTTTTTCTCTGAATTTTTTATAGCATCTTCTTCATAGCATAATGAATGTGAAATATTTTCTAAGTTATCTGTGTTAAGACATTAACTGTACTATTTTGATCATTCCCTCCCCGCCCCCAACTCCATGTACTGTTTCTTATTCTTCAGAATTCTTGGCCTGATTCATTATCTTTCTTTCACTTTAGAACCTGCCCTGAAACATCTAGTGATTCTTGTGCTATTCCTTCCTAAGTAAGAGTAGAGTCTATTAGGTCCGACCAGAGGCCTATTTGTAGGCTCTGCTCTTTGACTATGAGTATTCTTAGATCTCTTATATTGAATGGTTATTTTCCCCCATTAATCTCTTGCCTTTACAATATATACTTCCTTGGTAGTCCAGTAGCTAAGACTCTGTGCTCCTAATGCAGGGAGCCTAGGTTCAATCCATGGTCAAGGGACTAATTCCCACATACTGCAACTAAGAGTTCACATGCCACAACCTAAAAAAATGATACACTGACTTTTCCTAGACATTCCAGCATGGATTAGTCTCTCCATTTCTAAGCTCTCAGGGCACTTACAGTCTGTACTCATTAATTTTGCATTTATTCATATACTCTTAGAGTTTTCTAACAGTGTTATGCATGGAGGCCTTGGATCTCCTAACTGAAGTATAGATCTCTTTTATGACAAAATATTAAGTTGAACGATTTTTAGATTTTTCAGAAAGCAAGTCTTTTTGTGTCTTACAGGTAACCACATTTTTAAAAAATTTGAGATTAGGATTTGACAACCTTTATAAGCCAGTGTAGCTGTTCATACAGGCTATAGACTGAGCTCATGGCTGCCTCATCCAGTAGTCATGAAAACTGTAAATCAAATGCTTTATACTTAGACTCATGTTCTCAATATTTTTATTTTATTTTTTATTTATTTTTGGTTGCACTGGACCTTTGTTGCTGTTGTATTTGGGCTTTTCTCTAGTTGTGGCAAGCAGGGGCTGCTCCTCATTGTGGCGCATGGGCTTTGCATTGCGGTGGCTTCTCTTGTTGCAGAGCATGGGCTCTAGGCTCATGGGCCTCAGTAGATGGGGCTTGCGGGCTTCAACAGTTGTGGCTTAAGGACTTTAGAACACAGGCTCATGGCAAATGAGCTGTGGCACATGAGCTTAGTTGTTCTGAACCCATGTCCCCGCGTTGGCTGGATTCTTATCCATTGTACCACCTCTGTTCCATTTATGAGGAAGTCCTCATATTCTCAATATTAACAGACAAAAATATGTAAAGCAGATTATCAGCTTCATTTTATAACAAAATCCAGATTTTCATATACATCTTTGTTGATCTGTTAATAAATGGTTAACAAAACGTACACCGTGTTCTGCCAGTGCTGGTGGTAGGTACACAGAGGAGTCTTTGAGGGTAGGAAGCATGTCTTTACCTAATTGTGCGATCATATCAGATTTCTATTGCAGCATAACAAATCACCCCAAACCTAGTGGCTTTAAACATTTAAACAAAAACATTAAGAACTGTCATAAATGTTTAAACATTTACACTACAACATTTGTGATTTTCCACAATTCTGAGCAGGTCTGTTTGTTAGCTCCTACCTTGGCTCACTCATACAGCTGCAGCAGTTGGCTGGGAGGTAGGTGCTGGAGGCATTTAAGACAATCTAGGCCTTTCTCCCAAAAATCCAGGCTTCTTCACAGCATGGCAGCCTTGGGGTTGCAAGAGCAAGATGCAGTGTGTAAGCACCTATCTAGCGCCGCTTGCATCATCACATTTGCTAATTTTTCTGTCTCTATAAATCTCCTGGCTTACTTATGTAATGTAAGGGTGCAGCTATCCCAGGGAAATGTACTTTAGTATGATGGAGATGAAGGATATATAGCCTTCAAGTCCCAACCTACTGACAAGAGTTGGACTCAGTACAAAAAGACAGACGTGGCTGCAGAATTGTAAATGGGCTATCAGTCACCAGGGCAGTGATCTGCACCAGGCTGTAATCCAGCCTGGGGCATCTGATGATTTGGTCATTGACATACATTCTCTGGCCCCTGCATTATATCATTGCTTTCATCAGCTTGCAGCAACATTCTCTTGAGCCCCACCAACTGCAGGCCTCTGGCATAGAGAGCTGCCTTAGGAGAGGGACTGTACGGGAGAATTTGGACAAAGGCCCTTTAAAGCACCAGGTCCAGGGCCAGAGCTCTGATCTAAAGGGTGTGTTCTGGTTCTAGGATCTAGTTCCTCAGAACTAGAAAAAAATTTTAAACTTGTATGAAAGCATAAAATACTCTGAATAGCCAGTCTCAAAAATCTTGAGAATGAAAAACAGAGTGGAAGGTATCATGTTTCCTGACTTCAGACTATGGTACAAAGCTGTTGTAATCAAAATAATATAAAACTGACATAAAAAACTGACATAAAAAACAGACACATAGATCACTGGACCAGAATACAGAGCCCAGAAATAAACCCATGGACTTATGGTCAGTTAATACATGGCAAGGGAGGCAAGAATATGTAACACAAATGTAGAAAAGACAGTCTTTTCCAAAACTGGTGCTGGGAAAACTGGAAAAGAATGAATTCAGAACATTTTCTAATACTATATACAACAGGATTCTCAAAATGGATTAAAGACTCAAATGTAGGACTGAAAACCATTAAATTCCTAGAAGTAAATATAGGCAGAACACTTTGACAAAATGAATTTATTTTTGGAACTGTTTCCTAAGGTGAAGGAAACAAAAGAAGAATAAACAGTTCGGTTCAGTTGCTCAGTCGTGTCCGACTGTTTGCGACCCCATGAACCGCAGCATGCCAGGCCTCCCTGTCCATCACCAACTCCTAGAGTTTACCCAAACTCATGTCCATTGAGTCAGTGATGACATCCAACCATCTCATCCTCTCTCGGCCCCTTCTCCTCCCACCTTCAATCTCTCTCAGCATCAGGGTCTTTTCAAATGAGTCAGCTCTTCGCATCAGATGGCCAAAGGATTGCAGTTTCAGACTCAACATCAGTCCTTCCAGTGAACACCCAGGACTGATCTCCTTTAGATCTTCTTGCAGTCCAGTTCAGTTCAGTCGCTCAGTCGTGTCCGACTCTGCGACCCCATGAATCGCAGCACGCCAGGCCTCCCTGTCCATCACCAACTCCCAGAGTTCAGTCAGACTCATGTCCATCGAGTCAGTGGTGCCATCCAGCCATCTCATCCTCTGTCATCCATTTTCCTCCCACCCCCAATCCTTCCCAGCATCAGAGTCTTTTCCAATGAGTCAACTCTTCGCATGAGGTGGCCAGAGTACTGGAGTTTCAGCTTTAGCATCTTTCCTTCCAAAGAAATCCCAGGGCTGATCTTCAGAATGGACTGATTGGATCTCCTTGCAGTCCAAGGGACTCTCAAGAGTCTTCTCCAACACCACAGTTCAAAAGCATCAATTCTTCATCACTCAGCTTTCTTCACAGTCCAACTCTCACATCCATACATGACCACAGGAAAAACCATAGCCTTGACTAGACGGACCTTTGTTGGCAAAGTAACGTCTCAAACAAATGAGACCTAATTCAACTTAAAAGCTTTTGCACAGCAAAGGAAACCATTGACAAACAAAAAGACAACCTACTGAATGGTAGAAAATATTTGCAAATGATATGACAAGTGGTTAACATCCAATATACATAAAAACAGCTCAAACAACTCAACGTAAAAAAAAACTATTAGAAAATGGGCAGAAGACTGGAATAGACAGTTTTCCCAAAGAAGAAATACAGGTGGCCAGCAGGCACATGAAGAAATGCCCAACATTGTTAGTTATCAGATAAATGCAACTCTAAATAACAAGAATTACCTGTGTCACCTGATGTCCATATGGCTTGTGGCTACCATATTAGACAGCACAGTTTCCGATTTTTAAACTCTTCTCATTTTAGGGTTCAGAGTGTCTCTAAAATAGTTTAGCTACTGCACATATATTGGATACTATTACCTTCACTAATGAAAACTCAATTAGGACAGCCATTATGTTAGCAAAATGTCTAATATTGATGATAAAATGATAAGTGAGGAACTTGTAGTAGTTACTTCTGGAATCAGTTCAGTTCAGCTGCTCAGTCATGTCCGACTACTTGCGACCCCATGAATTGCAGCACGCCAGGCCTCCCTGTCCAACTTCTGGAATAGAGACTTACATTTTTTAAATTGAAGTACTGTGATTTATAATATTGT
Organism: Aepyceros melampus; assembly: GCA_006408695.1. NCBI lineage: Eukaryota > Metazoa > Chordata > Mammalia > Artiodactyla > Bovidae > Aepyceros > Aepyceros melampus. The sequence goes on along the minus strand of SJXQ01005956.1, from coordinate 88,683 downwards.
GCTAATTTCTGCTGTACAGCAGATGACTCAGTTATACACATATATACATTCTTCTAAAAAATATATATCCTTTTCCATTATCCTTTATCTCAGGAAACTGGGTATAGTTCTTTGTGCTATACAGCAGGACCTTGTTGTTTATGCATTCTAAATGTAATAGTGCCGGGGGCTAGCGTGAGGAACTCCGCCCATGGCAGAGGTCATGAGGAAGGAGGCTTGGCATACGCAAAGGCGTGATCAAGCCTCAGGAAACCCCCTGTTCCCGAGCATCTACCCCCAAAACCAGAGTCTTTTTATGCTCTCACCTACACCTCTGACTTTACGGGGGTCTCTCCCCCAGAACCATTTCTCTCGGAAAAGGAGTTAACTTGCAGCTACAGTTGATAAAATTCCTGGGCGTGACAAGAGTGTTTCAGCTTATGAACTCCTCTGAAGGTTATCTAGCCTGCCTGTATAGGTTCGTCTGGCCAAATGTGATTATTTACAGCCTCCCAACAGCGAGAGGCACGAGATGTTTTAGACTTACTAAAGGCAGATTCTTTTGGGAAGTTAGAATTTATTAGTATAGTGGGTTGATTAGGAATTGTATTGGTGAAAGGATTTTACTTGTTGAGCTGATGTTTTGTTGCTAAATCTTCATATTCCCTGCCCTTATAATGAATATAACTAGCATATAAGAGAAATAAGTATTAACCTTTAAGATTAATCATGTTAACCTTGGGTTAGATAAATTCCTTTCTTGATTGTAACTCATTACACCCTTACCCTATAGGAATGTACCTTTATCTGGAGGGTGGTGCCTGGTTTAAGAAAAAACACCCTTGGAAAAAATGAATTTTTTGGTTATCAGAAAGAGAGGGTCATGAAGTGTCAGCAGGCCTCATGGCCAGAAGATGATGTAAAACCCCTAAGACCTTTTTTTATGTAAAGCACCTGATTTTGATAAAGGTCAGGACTGCTGACCCCCACGTGACTCTGTATTCATCCCTATGTGTAAAAAAGGTATATAAGCAAACCTGAAAATAAAGAAAGTGGGATCAGTTTTGGAAAGGCTGATTCCTCCTGTGTCATTCTTTCTTTCCTCTTCTGGCTGAATTTCCATCTGGGGAGTGGGTACTCACCTAGCCTACTAATTATGCCTGGGCTTCTAAGATCAGACCAGGGAGGCCTCAGTGCCTCCTCTCCTTTGGGAGAATGGAAAGATGCCTGTGGCCTACATAGGTGGTGATTGGTATTCTACATAAATCAAGTTATTCAGCCTTCTTTGCTCCATCTAAATGTTCCTACTATACTATTATTTCCTAATCTAATCTTATATTTCTCAATAAGTGTTTTTCTCGCTGACTCCGTCTCCACCTTCGAATCACCCTGGATCCACCGGGGCATAATAGTTTGCATCTTCCAACCCCAAACTCCCAGTTCACCTCCCCCCCGCCCCCACCTTTGGCAACACAAGTCTGTTCTCTGTGTCTGTGTGTCTGTTTCTGTTTCACTTGTGTCGTATGTTAGATTTCACATATAAGTGATATCATATGGTATCTGTCTTTCTGACTTATTTCACTTAATATGATCATTTCCACTTGTATCCATGTTGCTGCATATGACTTTATTTCATTCTTTTTTTTTTTTTGGCTGAGTACTATTCCACTGTGGATATGTACCACTTCATTTTGTCCATTCATTTGTTGGTGGGCATTTAGGTTGGTTCCATGTCTTGGCTATTATAAATAGCGCTCTTATGAATATAGGGGTACATGTATCTTTTTTGAATTATAGTTTTGTCTGGGAGTGTGCCCAGGAGTGGGATTGCTGAATTGTATAGTAATTCTGTTTTTTTTTGTTTTCTGAGAAAACTCCATTCTGTTTTCTGGTAGTGGCTGTACCAGTTTACATTTCCACCAGCAGTGTAGGAGGGTTCCCTTTTCTCCATACTCTCCCCAGCATTTGTTATTTGCAGACATTTTAATAACGGCCATTCTGACTGGTGTGAGGTGGAACCTACTTGTAGTTTTGATTTGCATTTCTCCAACAATTAGTGACGTTGAGCGTGTTTTCCTATGCCCACTGCCACTTGTCTGTCTTCTTTGAAGAAATGTCGATTAAGGTCTTCTGCCTATTTTTCAGTTGGGTTGTCTGCTTTCTGTTGTTGAGCTGCATGAGCTATTTGTATATTTTGGAGATTAAGCCCTTGTCTGTTGAATCACTTGTTAATATTTTCTCCCACAAAAGATATACACTTTAAATCAAACTGTCTTGGGTATCTTGCTAAAACTCTTTCCCATTAGCTCTTACAAAATTTTGATATGATTTGACACGATAGCACCAGGGAACCAGAGGCGGTGAGGCAGAGTAATGTTTTGAGATGCTCACTTGATTTGCTTGCTGAATACTTTTTCCTCTCCTGAATTTTAATTAGGTATCTGGGCCCCTCGTATCTTCTGCCTGAGGGGTTTTTGTGGGATCAAAACACAGAAGCTTCTTGAAGTCATTACCTCTTCTTCTTTTTCTTAATGTGCTAAAATTCTTTAAAAGGATGCTAGGGCTTCCAGAAGGGAGGGAAAAGAAGAGAGTGCAGAGGACAGGGGACATGTCCCAGGGGCCAAGAGGCAGTCAAGTTGGCAGGTGGATGAGTGAAGAGTAAAGACAGAAGCAGTGCTTCTTGACATTGACCCAGGGAGCCAGGAGGACCTCCGCTGACAGCAGATCCCAGGAATGAGGGTCCCCACCTAAGCAGAGATGCTCATGCCTTAATAATCACCAACATGGGTTGATGGGTTGATAACTAGAAGGGCAATGGCAAGCTTTGATGGTGTATGTAACTCCTAAGAACTTGGCCCAACTTAGGGTGAAAGTAAGGAGAAGGGAGCCCTAATAATTACTGAGTCTAAATAACAACTCAGTGCTACAGCACTCAGAAGCATTAACTTTTAAATTTTTATTTATTTTTGGCTACACTGGGTTTTCATTGCTGCACGAGGGTTTTCTCGAGTTACAACGATTGGGAGCTACTCTGTAGTTGTGGTGCTCAGGCTTCTCATGGCGATGGCTTCCTTCGTTACAGAGCACAGGCTCCAGGGCATGCGAGCTCATAGCTGTGGGGCAGGGGCTTAGTTGCCCTGGGGCATGTGGAATTTCCCCTGCATTGACAGCGAATTTTTAACCACTGGACCACCAGGAGATTTAGGCCTGAGAAATGGAGGGTTTCCTGTGCTGTCATCCCATATCCAGTGGGTCACTAATGGATCAAATCCTAGTCACTCATTACTAAAATGAACTTAACACAGTCTGGAAACAGGAAGCCCGTTTGTAGCCATGGTTCTGCCTTGACCGTGTCATCACTTTCTTGGACCTTGGTCTTTCTGAGGCCCCAGGATTCTAGGGAGGTCTATAAGGCATCTTTCATATGAAGAGTGCTGGGTAGGAGCAGCAGCACTGAGAAAATCGACTTGTCCAGAAGGACATGAGCTGCTGGAATTTCCCATTTTCCTGCAGATTTCTCTAATACTTTTGAAGTAAGACTTGAAAAGGCGTGAAGAAGGTGAGGAAAACAACTTCTTAAACTCATCTAGAGTTAGAAGTTGGTGTGGGCCACCATGCACACAGTTGGTCTGCAAGGATCTGGATTCTGTGTCCATGAGAAGATCCTTGGAGAACAGCTCTCTGATTTTTTTTTTTCCCCAACAGGGAGTTGTCCTCTGTGTGTCAAGTCTGCCATGGAATGCCCAGGTCCCCAGGGGTGGAAATAGGTTTTCAGTCTGGAAATAGCTGTTGGAGCTCTTTTCTTTCTAACAACTTCCAGAGCGTTTTCTCTGACTTGGGAAAGTTACTGGTCAGAAGCTGACCCTTAGCTCTGTTGTACGAAGAATCTGGACCTTGGGTAAAGTGGCAGGACAGCAAAACTGGATGGGCAGTCAGGACATGGGAGCTCAGGGTTTTCTGATATTTTTCTATTAAATGGTTCTCAAATGACAGGTACTCATTGTATTTTAGATGTATCTTTTTTACTCTTAATTTTCATAATCCAAATTAGGAAGGTTTTCTGAAGAATGTTTTTACTTTTTTTTTTTTTTTTTTACTTCTGTCAAGTTTCTTTCTTTTCTTTTATTAGAGTGGTTTATAGTGTTGTGTTAGTTTCAGGTATACAGGTATGTTTCTCAGTTGCAAAGTCATGTCCAACTCTTTGCAACCCTATGAACTGCAGCATACAAGGCTTCCCTGTCCTTCACTATCTCTTGGAGTTTGCTCAGATTTGTGTCCATTGAGCTGATGATGCCATCTAACTATCTCATCTTCTGACACCCTCTTCTCCCTTTGCCTTCAATCTTTCCTGGCATCTTTTCCAATGTCTTTCCAGTGTCTTTTCCAATGAGTTGGTTCTTTGCATATCAGGTGGCCAAAGTATTGGAACTTCCACTTCAGCATCAATCCTTCCAGTGAATATTCAGGGTGGATTTCCTTTAGGACTGACTGGTTTGTCCTTTTTGCTGTCTGTTAAATACATACACAACCCTACCTGGTTACATGGGCACTTTTCTTATAGCTTTGATTGTATAAAAGATGCCCTGCCAGCTTTCAGTTAGTATTCTAAGAGAATTTTCCCACATACAGTTGTATTTTTGATGTGTTTGGGGGGGGGGGGGTGTGAGCTCCTTGTTTTTCTGCTCCACCATTTTGATCTCCCCCTCTGAAAAATTTTGAACATAAGACTAGATATGACCTTCAATTTTGGTAAATGTCAGGGTCTTGATGACTCTTCATTATTATAACTAGGTATCCTGGAATATATTTGCCTTTTTTTTCTTTTTTTTTTTTAGAGATTATGCTATTGTAGTCATGATAGCTAGCTAAGGATGTGTGAGGTATTACATTATGTACCAAAGGATAATAATTTTGTTTGACAGGAAATATATTTAATAGTTATTAAGAGCTTAGCATGTTATATCCAGTATTAAGTGTTTGACTTGGAGCACTTCATTGAATGCTCCTAATACCAGGGAGATCCTTATCACCCTTCAGTGACAGAAAGCAGCATAGAAAGCCTACTTATCTCACCTACAATCACACGATTCAAGTGGCAAAGTTGGGTTTAAGCTGATGCCTGTGACTTGGTGCTTATTCTTTTTCTTTCAGTTCATTTACATTCTCTCTGTCTCTCATCTCTGTTCTGTCTCACACACCCAGCAAAACCTATACATAGAATAGCTGTGTGTACATACCGTATACATGGATGAAGAACAGTGTGTGCATAGTGTATACAAGGATGATTATTAACTGCTTTGGGTGTCTGTTTACTGCCACTCTTCTGTACCCAGTACTGTTTCAGGTACCAGGTGAGAAGCAAGAAATCCGACAGATGAGGTCTTTGTCATTCGTGGGAAGAGACAGGACTTAGATCAATAAGGCCACTTCAGAAAGTCAGTGTTATAAAGAAAGCAGGATGCTGTGACTGAGGACAAACTACTGGGAGGAGTCTAACGTGGTGCTTGTGGAAAGCCTCTTTGAGAAGATGGCCTTTGAGCTCAGGCCCTAAGGATGCGAGAGAATCCTCCATGCCAAGATCTGGAGAGACTTTCCAGCTTGAGCAGAAGTCCTCATGTGAGAGCAAGTAGGGTGTGTTCAAGGGACAGAAAGAAGGTCAGTGAAGCTGGAGCATAATCAGCCTGAGGAGGGGCGGCTGAAAATTAATTGGCAGGGGTAAGTGGAGACAGATCTTTGAGGGTCTGTGGCTCATGGCAGAATAGGAGGTGGAAGGGGAGGAGGAAGAGGAGAGTGACGGGAGCTGTGTATGTGCTGGCCTCCCATGGGCAGGTGATGGTCAGAGGTTCTTACATATTTCTCATTTAATCCTTCCAACAACCCTGGGACATAGGAACTATCATCCATACTTCACAGAGATAACCTGTGAAATACGGGCCCTGAGCATCTCTCACTTCCTGCAGTATTTCAGAGACTATTGCAGAATCCTGCAAATCTGGCTGAATTCACTTACAATACAGTGCAAACACCTACTGGATGCTTGTGACTGATTTCACTGTTAAAGTCACGTTCTTCTATTGCTCTTCATTGTCGCTTTGTTCACGGTCCTCTGAAAATAGTCAGTCTTCTTCAACAGGAGAACATATGCTAAGGTCTTTCACTTGTCTGTTTTGTCTAGTCAGTTAACATTTATAATCAAAATATTTTCTCTTTGTCGTTAACAACAATATTCTCTTCACTAAGAATCCTTGAAGTTGCCCTTGCAATACGTGAGGATGGAAAGTCTTATTTTCCTTTTTTCCTTAAACCTGGGTTTCTCAACTAAGTTACTGGTGAGGAATGTTTGTCATATGTATCCACTGGGACTTGCAGCAGCAGAGCCAGGCCACGAAGCCTGGGTCTTTGTTGGTGTGTGGTGGCCCCAGGGGTCACAGCTACCTGCCCAGGCTCAGCTCACCTTCAGCCAAGTATAAGCCATTTTTATCTTTTTTGGTTTTTATATCATAAAGAATTTTGTACTAAGAGTTAAAAAACAAAACAAAACTTGAATTAATGGTCACTTCCCTGCTATACAACTGTGGGCAAGTCAAAAACCTCTGTAAGCATCAGTTTAATGGATTCTTTTTCAGAATCATTGTGAGCCTTGAAGTGAAGTGAAGTCGCTCAGTCATGTCCGACTCTTTGCGACCCCATGGACTGTAGCCTACCAGGCTCCTCAGTCCATGGGATTTTCCAGGCAAGAGTCCTGGAGTGGGTTGCCATTTCCTTCTCCAGCGGATCTTCCCAACCCAGGGATCAAACCCGGGTCTCCCACATTATAGGCAGATGCTTTACCATCTGAGCTACCAGGGAAGCCCACTGTTGTGAGCCTTAATGAAATAGAATTAGTGTATAACTGGGCCTCTGACCTCACGTTACTGTCTTTTTTCTCTACCTTCCTTTTAGGGCAAAAATACTCAAATGTGTTATTTATCCTATTCCAACTCCGGTTATCACCTCCCATTCTCTCTTGAAATCACTCCAAAAAGTTCTCACCTTTCCACCAAAATCACTCTTATCAGAAGCGCCATGACTTCCTCTCCAGATCAGTGGTCATTCTCAGGCTTCTTACTCAGCCAGGTCTCCTTGTGAGCTCAGAGCTCTAACTCCAGCTTCTCAGGTCTCCTTGGCTTTCCCATTAAAGTATTTGTCCCTCTCCCATCCTCCAGTTAGACTCTAACCCTTTTGCATTCTTTCCTTCATGGTACTTCATTAGTTTCCTTTTGCTGCAGCCGATCCCCACACGTGGGGTGGCTTAAACTAGCAGAAATTTATTCTTTCACAGTTCCAGAGCTCAGCAGTTCAGAGTCATTTTCTCCAGATTGAAACAAAGTGTTGGCAGGCTTGTGCACCTTCCTGAGGCTCTAGAGAATTTATCCCTTCTCCCAGCTTTTGGTGCTGCCTGCAATCCCTGGCTTGTGGTCGTTTTACTATAATCTCTGTGTCTGTGGTCACGTTGCCTTCTTTTCTGTTTGTATATCTGTGTCAAATCGCCCACTACCTCCTTTTTCATAAGGAACATGCCAACTGCATGTAAAACTCACTTAGATAATTCAGGATAATCTCTTAACTCAAGATCCTTATTTAATCACAGCTGAGTCCTTTTTGGAGGAGATACCTCATGTCCAAGGGCAAAGGAGTAGTCCCAGCAAGACGGTAGGAGGAGCAAAATCGAGTTTAGAATCAAACCCCATACCCGCAGAGAATACCTGCAGAGAGATGCTAAGAGGGCTCAAGCAAGCCTTGTGCACACCAGGACCCAGAGACCCCACAGAGACTGAGACAGAACTGTGTTTGAGTGTCTCCTGCAAAGGTATGGGTCAGCAGTGGCCTGCCACAGGGGCAGGGGCTCTGGGTGCAGCAGACCTGGGTGTAGCATAAGCCCTCTTGGAGGAGGTCACCATTAACCCCACCATAGAGCCCCCAGAACTTACACAGGACTGGGAAACAGACTCTTGGAGGGCACACACAGAAACTTGTGTGCACCAGGACCCAGGAGAAAGGAGCCGTGACCTCACAAGAGACTGACCCAGACTTGCTTGGGAGAGTCCAGGAGTCTCCAGCAGAGGCAAGGGTTGGCAGTGGCCTGCTGCAGGGTTGGGGGCAAATGTAAAGAAATAGAGGAAAACAATGGAATGGGAAAGACTAGAGATCTCCTCAAGAAAATTAGAGATACCAAGGGAACATTTCACGCAAAGATGGGCTCAATAAAGGACAGAAATGGTACAGACCTAACAGAAGCAGAAGATATTAAGAAGAGGTGGCAAGAATACACAGAAGAACTATGCAAAAAAGATCTTCATGACCCACAAAACCACAATGGTTTGATCACTCACCTAGAGCCAGACATCTGGGAATGCGAAGTCAAATGGGCCTTAGGAAGCATCACTACAAAGAAGCTAGTGGAGGGGATGGAATTCCAGTTGAGCTATCTCAAATCCTAAAAGATGATGCTGTGAAAGTGCTGCACTCAATACGCCAGCAAATTTGGAAAACTCAGCAGTGGCCACAGGACTTGAAAAGGTCAGTTTTCATTCCAATCCCAAAGAAAGGCAATGCCAAAGAATGCTCAAACTACCGCACAATTGCACGCATCTCACACGCTGGGAAAGTAATGCTAAAATTCTCCAAGCCAGGCTTTAGCAATTCATGAACCGTGAACTTCCAGATGTTCAAACTGGTTTTCGAAAAGGCTGAGGAACCAGAGATCAAATTGCCAACATCTGCTGTATCATCAAGAAAGCAAGAGAGTTCCAGGAAAACATCTATTTCTGCTTTATTGACTATGCCAAAGCCTTTGACTATGTGGATCACAATAAACTGGAAAATTCTGAAAGACATGAGAATATCAGACCACCTGACCTGCCTCTTGAGAAACCTATATGCAGGTCAGGAAGCAACAGTTAGAACTGGACATGGAACAACAGACTGGTTCCAAATAGGAAAAGGAGTACACCAAGGCTGTATATTGTCACCCTGCTTATTTAACTTCTATGCAGAGTACATCATGAGAAACATTGGGCTGGATGAAGCAGAAGCTGGAATCAAGATTGCCAGGAGAAATATCAATAACCTCAGATATGCAGATGATACCACCCTTATGGCAGAAAGTGAAGAGGAGCTAAAAAGCCTCTTGTTGAAAGTAAAAGAGGAGAGTGAAAAGTTGGCTTAAAGCTCAACATTAAAAAAACTAAGATCATGGCATCCAGTCCCATCACTTCATGGCAAATAGATGGAGAAACAGTGGGAACAGTGGTTGACTTTAATTTTTTTGGGCTCCAAAATCACTGCAGATGGTGACTGCAGCCATGAAATAAAAAGATGCTTACTCCTTGGAAGAAACGTTATGACCAACCTAGACAGCATATTAAAAAGCCAGAGACATTACTTTGCCAACAAAGATCCATCTAGTCAAGGCTATGGTTTTTCCAGTGATCATGTATGGATGTGAGAGTTGGACTGTGAAGAAGGCTGAGCGCCGAAGAATTGTTGCTTTTGAACTGTGGTGTTGGAGAAGACTCTTGGGAGTCCGTTGGACTGCAAGGAGATAAAAACAGTCCATCCTAAAGGAAATCAGTCCTGAATATTCATTGGGAGGACTGATGCTGAAGATGAAGCTCCAATACGTTGGCCACCTGATGAATGAACTGACTCATTGGAAAATCCCCTGATGCTGGGAAAGATTGAAGGTAGGAGGAGAAGGGGATGACAGAGGTTGAGATGGTTGGATGGCATCACTGACTCAGTGGACGTGAGTTTGAGTGAGCTCCAGGAATTGGTGATGGACAGGGAAGCCTGACATGCTGCAGTCCATGGTTGCAGATTTGGACACAACTGAGCGAGTAAACCGAGAGATTAGGATAAGATAGATTTAGGGGGACATTTTTCAGCCTATCATAATACTTAACAGTTGAGTGCTCAATATTCATTAACAGTATATCTTATGTCTTTCCTTTTAGATGGTCAAATTTGTATGAGCAGGGATTTTTGTTTTGTTTTGTATAATTTAACAGACTATGCAGAATGTCTTTAACTTTCTATTCTGCTGGAACTCTAGGATGGGAGAGAGAACTGAGAGTCATTTGGTTTCAGGTGGAATTTGGTACACATGAAGAATATTTTTGCCACATGTGAATGTGAGTTCTCAATTTGCTTGACTTCCCAGGAGCTAAAGAAATGTAATGGTTTATAAGCCTTTTTTAATTTGTAAGACTTGTCATGAGATTGTGTGATGCTATTCACATCTCATGCTCCTGCAAACCATATTCATCTGTTGGTTTGTAAGGTAGCAATGGGATTGAACCAATTGGTGTTACATGGGTACCATGTAATAGACATTTAATTGGGCACATGCCTGGAAGGAAACAACAAATTAAGCATTTGGGTAGAATATGTAATGTATTAAACATTCAACACGGGAGGTTAAGTAAGTCAATGGGTTTTCTCTCTACTTATTTTTGTACTTGAAAATAGCTCAAGTCTTTAGAGACACCGTTCTCATTCCTATTTGCAAAGGATCATAATGTAAGAGCTTTCCCACGTATCTTGTCACTGGGAAGTTAAGATGATGACATAAAGGGTTATATCTCCAAAAAAATGTGTGAGTGAGCTGGCAAACTAAAGTAAAGGACTTGGGACTTCACTGGGGGTCCAGTGGCTAGGACCTTCGCTCCCAATGCAGGGGGCCCAGGTTCAATCCCTGGTTGAGGAAATAGATCCCACACTCCACAACTAAGACCTGATGCAACCAAATACATATTTTAAAAAACTCTACCCTTCCCATCCCTTCCCCAGTCAGTCAATAATTTGACCCACTATTCCACTATTTGTGAAATAGTGTCTCTATATGTCATCTTCCTTCCTATAGAATAGAGGCTTCTAGGTAATATTCACAAAACAGTTAACACAAGTTTATTTATGATTAAGGAAACATTAACTAGAATATGCCTTCATAAATAAGAATGTTTAATATATAAAAGATAGGACTTATGAGGCAGCTTATATTCTGAACTGCACTTATATTCTAGGGTTTTGATGGACAGAATTACCAGAGTGTCTACAAACCTTATGAGAGAGAAGTAGTGTGTTGAGGACAAGTACATAGAAAATCTCTGCTGAGATTCAGGCAACCCCTATAGATTTTGTTGTTAATACCTGTACAGCTAAAGTGCAGTCTGTTTATTCAGCCACAGATTTATATGGAAGGAATGCTCTGTGTCAGATATGATGCTAGATTTGGTATTGGTTGATTGATAGTGTGTGTGTGCTTAGTCATGTCCAACTCTTTGCAACCCCATGGGCTGTAGCCCGCCAGGCTCCTCTGTCCATGGGGATTCTCCAGGCAAGAATACTGGAGTGGGTGGCCATTTCCTACTCCAGGGGATCTTCCCAACCCAGGAATAGAACCTATGTCTCTTGCGTCTCCTGCTTTGGCAGGTGGATTCTTTGCTACTAGTGCCACCAGATTTGATATAAAACATATGACACCTCCCCCAAAGAGTTTCAGGTCTATAAGAGACAAAAAGAAATAATCTTTAAGGCATTATAAGTAGTTTTGGTGTTGGAAGATGTCTTCTTCATATTCCATCTCCTCTTTCCACTCCAGGCACCCCTGATGGGAGAACTTTCCAGAGTTTTATTGTAGCAGACCGGCTGCAACAGACCTAAGTGGCTCTGCCATCCCACTCCTGATTTTCACACCCTAGTATAATCCTTTCCTCTTGCGTGTGGCAACACCTGGGACTGGATTGTAAACCATAGAGTATGGTAAGGCAGGAGTCCCCAACCTCTGGGATCTAGTGCCTGATGAACTGAGGTGGAGCTGATGTAAAATAATAGAAATGAAGTGCTCAGTAGATGTACTGTGCTTGAATCATCCTGAAACCATCCCCACCTTCGCTGCCCTGTGAAAAAATGGTCTTCCATGAAACTGATCCCTGGTGCCAAAAGCTTGGAGACCACTATAAAGGCATGGGATACAATGTGATTGTGCTAATGTGGTTATATAAGATTGTAACATCCATTTTTTAAATTGAAGTATAGTTGATTTACAGTGTTGTGATAGTTTCAGGTGTACAGCAAAGTGGTTTGGTTACACACACACACACTTATATATAGTAGTGTGTATCTGTGACACCCCAACTCCTAATTTATCCCTGCCCTGCTTTCTTTTTGGGGAAGGAAAAGACATTTTCTATGTCTGTGAGTCTATTTCTGCTTTATAAATAGGTTTATTTTTGTCATTTTATTTTTAGGTTCCACACAAAGTGCTATCATATGATATTTGGCTCTGACTTACTTAGTATAATGGACTTCCTGGTAGCTCAGTTGGTAAAGAATCCACCTACAATGCAGGAGATCCTGGTTCAGTTCCTGGGTCAGGAAGCTCCCCTGGAGAAGGGAAAGGCTACCCACTCCAGTATCCTGGCCTGGAGAATTCCATGGACTGTATAGTCCATGGGGTCACAAAGAGTCGGACACGACTAAGCAACTTTCACTACTGAGTCTGATAATCTCTAGTTGTGAGTCTATTTCTGCTTTATAAATAGGTTTATTTTTGTCATTTTATTTTTAGGTTCCACACAAAGTGCTATCATATGATATTTGGCTCTGACTTACTTAGTATAATGGACTTCCTGGTAGCTCAGTTGGTAAAGAATCCACCTACAATGCAGGAGATCCTGGTTCAGTTCCTGGGTCAGGAAGCTCCCCTGGAGAAGGGAAAGGCTACCCACTCTAGTATCCTGGCCTGGAGAATTCCATGGACTGTATAGTCCATGGGGTCACAAAGAGTCGGACACGACTAAGCAACTTTCACTACTGAGTCTGATAATCGCTAGGTTCATCCATGCTGCTGCAAGTGGCATTATTTCATTCCTTTTTATGGCTGAATAATATTTCCTTGTATATATGTCCTATATCTTAATCTGTTCATCTGTTGCTGGACACGTAGTTTGCTTCCATGTCTTGGCTATTATAAATAGTGCTTCTATGAACATTGGGGTGTGTACATCTTTTAAAATTCGAGTTTTCATCTTTTTCAGATATATTGTAGTGTCTATCTTATTAGAGACTCTCTCTCCCCCCACCCTATCACTGGCCTTGAACAAGCAAGCTGCCACAAACCTTATGGCTGCAGGAATTGAATGCTTCTAATACGAATGAGCGTGAGGAAACATGTACTTCCCCAGTCGAACCTCCAGAAGAGAACCCAATCCTGGCTGACACCTGGATTGTAGCCTTGTGAGATCCTGAGCAGAGGACCAGCTAAGCTGTGCCAGGTGACTCCTGACTCCCAGAATTTGTGAGATAATAAATGTGTGTTGTTCAGTGGTAACTCATTTTATGACAACAGAAAAATCGTCCAGTCTCCAAAGCCCTGGCCTGGGGCTTCCTCCCAAGTGTGGCTTGGTCATAGTTTCATCACTGGACAGGGCAGCAGAGGTAAGAACCAGACCATGAAGGGGACCGAGAAGAGGAAAGGAAGGTGCTGTGGTTTCCTTGGGGCTGAAGAGTTTATACCTGTTCAAGAGGCACTAGGAATCCTTTGAGGGGTTTTAAATGAAGGAATAACAAGTTTAGATTTATGAGCTCTAATTTTCCTTTCCTTAAAAATGAAGACTGATCCCTCAATTCTTTGCATCTGGAGCCTATCACCTCAATCTTTTCCTTTGCTGGTCTGTGATTAAATGCCTCTGGATGGGTCCCTTTCTGGCCCAGTCCCACTGGGGTCTCCTGCAACTCCCAGCCCCACTCTTCTTTCCCCAAACCACAAAGTATATTTCTAAAACTTTCTTCTGACTTTATCACTTTCCAAGTTTCTGCAGTGAAGTGGAAAAATACATTACTGGGCTTTAGAAAGTAGATTCAGAGATCACATCAACAAAAGCCTGCAGGAGCTGAGACATTCTAGATGAGTCCTTCAGGAGTCAGAATTTGATAGGCAAATGAGGCTTAGGGAGGTGGTCACATGCCTTGGGCTGGTGGGCAGCTAGTCTCAGCTCTGATCGTGACTTCAGCTATCTAGTTCTATTACTGCCAGTGATTCTGCTTTGTTCTTGCTGACATATTCTCAGTAAATATGTGAGAGAAATGTAATCTCATTACACAACTGTTTCCCTTCAATACTTCACCAATCAAGTCCCTTCATTCCATTCTTCTTGGTTCTACTAGTGTTTAAACTGTGAAAAAGACCTTATTTCTGAAACCTTTTTTTTTCTGAACCAAGTTTATGAATACTCATCAGAGTTTAATAGATTTGTAGATGTCCCACTGTCTCTCCTTTTTTCATGCCTTTTGGTGTTGGTTGTGGTGTTTATTCCTCCCCTCCTGCCTTCCCTCCATTCTGTATGGATTCCCCCTTCCATGTGTTCATACATTGTATCTGCTCAGCGAGCATTTCAGTAGCCTGGTGACCTAGGCACTGAGAATAAAAAAAGTTCCGATCCTGTCCCAGACCCTAGAGGACTAGCAGTCAAAGATGGCATATTCATAGCTGTGAACCCAAAGCACAGTGTGTGTCCAGCTGCCTGCAGAACGTTTCCACTGGGTTATTGAGGAACGCCAGAAACACGGGGCTTTGCTGTGTGCACGCTCAGTTGTGTTCGACTCTTTGTGACCCTTTGGACTGTAGCCAGCCAGGCTCCTCTTCCCAAAGGATTCTTCAGGCAAGAATACTGGAGTGGGTTGCCGTTTCCTCCTCCAGGGAATCTTCCTAGCCCAGGGACTGAACGCGCATCTCCTGCATTTGCAGGTGGGTTCTTTATGCTGAGCTTTTATTCTGAACTCATGATTCTATCTGCCCTCCTCCCTACTGCTCCTCCTGCCAGATTTCCTGTGGTAGCAAATAACAGCCCCATCCTTCAGTTGCTCTGAGTCTGAAACCCAGGAGGGCTTCCAGAGTTCTCCTTTTCCGTCTGAGTCAGTCACTAGATCTTGTCCCTCTGTGCCCCTGTCGTTTGAGTCTGCCTGCCTCTGTCTACCCTCTGCCATACGGCCTGTCATTTCACTAGACTATCACTGCGCCTCCTGACTGGTTTGCAGCATCTTTCTTCGGTCCTCCTCCTCCAGTCCATTCGTATCATAGAAGCCACAGCTGTATTTTAAGACAGTGTGTTAGTCACGCAGTCATTTCTGACACTTTGCGACCCTATGGATGGAATGTTTCTTGCCAGGCTCCTCTGTCCATGGGGTTCTCCAGGCAGGAATACTGGGGTAGGTTGCCATGCCCTTCTCCAGGGGATCCTCCCAACCCAGGGATCGAACCTGTGTCTCCTGCACTGCAGACAGATTCTTTACCATCTGAGCCACCACACACAAACCTGGTCAGGACGCCGCCCTGTTTAACATCATTCCACCGTACTCGCTGTGCCAGGAGGGAGGCCCAATCCCTGAGGCCCTGGCCCCTGGGTCCTTCTCTAGCCTTGCCACCCCCTGGCCTCTCTTGGCCCTCGACCTCAGCCTGTGGGTCTGGAAGACACATGCAAGTGCTCTCTGAGCGCTACTCCCCCACTTCACGTAAAGCCTGCCCCTCCCCTCCTTCCAGGCCTCTTCCCAGGAAATGTTGCTGACCCCAGGACAGGATGGTGTGTCCTGACTTCTGTGCCTCAGCGTGTTAGTCACGTGTAGTCCATGGGGTGGCAAAGAGTCAGACACAACTGAGCAACTTTCACCCTTTCACGAAGAAGACAATTAGGTGATGCAAACACACTTTTTTTTTTTGGAAACACCTCAAGAAGTGGGCAATCTCCATTCCAAGGACTGAGAAATGGGGCAGGAAAAAGGAAGTTTTTATAAAGAAATAAGAACAAGGGGAGGAAAATAGAAACTCTCTGGCTGGGGTCACATAGTCAATCTTGTGGTGGTGAGAAGGAACAAAGTGGGACAGAGCCCGGAGCTGGCTTGGCCTTGGGGGCTGGTTGACTGGGTAGACTGTTTCTGTCAAGCAGTGCATTTACTGGGACACAAAAGTTATTCAAGTTTCAGTTTGCTGATGCAGTACTTGGGAGCAGCTTCATTTAGGGCCTAGAAGTTTTTTCAACAGCTCTTAAGTGATAATTGCCAATTTTGCTTTACTCCTGCTCCCCACCTCCAGCCTAAGGATAGTACCAAAGCCTGGTCTAGCTCCATTGCAGTGGAACAACTCAGTAGGTCTAGATGATTTAATAAATGCAGGTTGTGTAGTTTTAATGCTTTAGAATTTAGGCTTCAGAAACCCAAGGCCTGGGTTAGATTTCCAACTGTAAGTGAGTTGGTCCACTGGACCTGTGCTGGGGTCCTAATCCAGGCCAAGATCCTTTGTCTTGACCAGGGAGGTTCTTTTTTTTTTTTTTTTTAGCTCAGATTCAGGTAGCCAAGAACAAAACTGATGCTGAGACTGGAACAGAGCAAGCTGTATTCAACGGCCAAAGAATGGATAAGCATGATTGGCAAGTCGACTTCTCAAACCAACTCCCCTTAAATGTAGGAGAGTTGAGGTAAAAGGGAGGGATTTGGGAAAGAAGGGAAGGATATTACTTGTCTGAGAACAGGCGTGTGGTTTGGACCCAGAACTGAGGCAGCAGTCCTTTTCAGCTCTTGTGTGGCTTTTCCAATACCTTGGCCAGCAGATGTGAACAGCTAACTCACTGGAAAAGACCCTTATGCTGAGGAAACTTGAAGGCAGAAGAGGCTGACAGAGGATGAGATGGTTGGATGGCATCACCAATTCATTGGACATGAACTTGGGCAAACTTTGGGAGATGGTGAAGGACAGAGAAGCCTGGGGTGCTGCAGTCCATGGGGTCCCAAAGAGTCAGACACGACTTGGTGACTGGACAACAGTGATGGGCTTTTCCAGTTGTCATGTCAATTATCAACTGTCATGGCACCTGTGAGTATGTATTTCAGTTCAGTCACTCAGTCATTCCGACTCTTTGGGACTCCATGGATCGCAGCACGCCAGGCCTCCCCATCCATCACCAACTCCTAGAGTTTACTCAAGCTTATGTCCATCGAGTTGGTGATGCCATCCAACCATCTCATCCTCTATTGTCCCCTTCTCCTCCCACCTTCAATCTTTCCTAGCATCAGGGTCTTTTCCAATGAGTCAGTTCTTCGCATCAGGTGGCCAAAGTATTGGAGTTTCAGCATCAGCATCAGTCCTTCCAATGAATATTCAGGACTGATCCACTTTAGGATGGACTGGTTGGATCTCCTTGCAGTCCAAGGGACTCTCAAGAGTCTTCTCCAACACCACAGTTCAAAAGCATCAATTCTTCAGCTTTCTTTATAATCCAACCCTCACATCCATACATGACTACTGAAAAACCATAGCCTTGACTAGATGGACCTTTGTTGGCAAAGTCATGCCTTTGCTTGTTAATATGCTGTCTAGGTTGGTTGTAACTTTTCTTCCAAGGAGCAAACATCTTTTAATTTCAGGGATGTGGTCACCACCTGCAGTGATTTTGGAGCCCCCAAAATAAAGTCTGTCACTGTTTCCATTGTTTCCCCATCTATTTGCCATGAAGTGATGGGACTGGATGCCATGATCTTAGTTTTCTGAATGTTGAGTTTTAAGCCAACTTTTTCACTCTCCTCTTTTACTTTCATCAAGAGACTTTTTAGTTCCTCTTTGTTTTCTGCCATAAGGGTGGTGTCATTTGCATATCTGAGGTTATTGATATTTCTCCTGGCAATCTTGATTCTAGCTTGTGCTTCTTCCAGCCCCATGTTTCTCATGATGTACTCTGCATACAAGAGTGTGTGTTTAGCATATGCTAATGTATTAGTTGGAGAAGACAATGACACCCCACTCTAGTACTCTTGCCTGGAAAATCCCATGGATGGAGGAGCCTGGTAGGCTGCAGTCCATGGAGTCACTAAGAGTCAGCCACAACTGAGCGACTTCACTTTCGCTATTCACTTTCATGCATTGGAGAAGGACTGGCAACCCACTCCAGTGTTCTTGCCTGGAGAATCCCAGGGATGGGGGAGCCTGGTGGGCTGCCGTCTATGGGGTCGCACAGAGTCAGACATGACTGAAGCGACTTAGCAGCAGCAGTAATGTATTATAGTGAGTATATAATGAAGCTCAAAATCTGCTGGAAGTCAAACTTTCTGTGATCTTGGGCCTAGTTGTTTTAACCACTTCTTTTTCTCCTTGCAGTTCCTCCTGAAACTTGAAAAGTGAAAGTGTTAGTTGCTCAGTCGTGTCCAACTGAGTCATGTCCAACTCTTTGCAACCCCATGGACTGTAGCCCGCCAGGCTCCTCTGTCCATGGGATTCTCCAGGCAAGAATACTGGAGTGGATTGCCATGCCCTTCTCCAGGGGACTTTCTGGACCCAGGATCAAACCTGAGTCTCCTGCATTGCAAGCAGATTCTTTACCTTCTGAGCCACTAGGGAAGCTCTTGAAACTTAGAAAGGAGCAACTGGTTTCCATTCAAGGGAGGGGCAGGAGTCTGATTCTGGGGCAACAGCCTTGGTGCAAAAAGGCAGAAAGAATGTTTCTTTCCACCTCTGAAGCTTAGTTTTAGAAAAACTCAAGACTGACTGCTGGTCAGCTTCTGCTTGGTGCTCAGCTGCAGTTGGAGTCCTCTCTGCTTGGTTAAGGTCACTTGTCATGCTTTCACGACCTTCTATCTGGTTCTACCTTTTTTCCAGCTTTCCTTCCTTTCATTTTGAATTAAGTAACAGAGAAATAGTTCATGAACTCTTTCCAATAAAGGATACAGGTATTTCAAAAGTAGAATGCAGGAAGGCCTAAAGGGAACTAGAATTACAAGATAATAATGCATTCAGAACTCAGGTTCTAGAGGCAGAGGGACTGGATTTCAGTCCTAGGTCTTTGCATTTCTACCTGTGTCAACTTGGAATGTACTGTGGCCTTCTTTGATAGTCCATGTATGAAATGGAGATAGTAATTGTACTAGTCAGGATTCTTTGTTGCAAGCAACAGATAACAGTGAGATTTAAATTAAAAGGGAAGGATAACTTACAGAAGGTCAATGATGTACCCATTTCATAGACTTGTAAACAAGGGTTTAAATAACAGAGAAAAATCATTTAGCATAAGATGGCATATAGAAAGTACTAGAAATACTAACTGTTATTGTATCATCAATGTTTTATTATCATTGTTGTGGGTTCTATCCTAACTTTCTTGCCTATAGCTTTGTCTTAATATAAAGTTAATACTATCCTTGATGATTTAATATATTGTTTTGACGTTTGAGAATTGGTCTCTGGAACCTATGGTTAATTATACATTTCTGGACTAGTCAACTATGGCCAAAAGAAGTAGAGTTGTGGGGCACAAACTTGGCCTCTAAACTCTTAGTTCTTCTGGGGCTATATAGACAGGGAGTCAGTTCTCTGAGAAGAGCAAGCAAAACTAAATTTAATTTACCTGAATACTTAACCTGCTCTCTAGGACCATGCCCAATACTATGTTAGAGAGATTTAAGGACTTCTAGCTCAGTAATCAACATCAACTCACCGTTCTGTCACCTGTGATAACTGGGTAATCACCTGAGTTAATTCAACATTTATTGAGCACCTACTCTATGTTAGTTACTGGTTATACAGAAGTAGGGCCTACCTCTGATATACCTGCTGTTTCGTGGAGGAGACAAATGGTAGATTAACATTATTATAAATAAATGTTGTGAAAGTTGCAGTAGAAGCCAGTAGACTAAGTACAAAGAGCTTACAGAAGAGAATGGGATGAATTAGCCAAGGAGAGCAGTGTAGGGGAAGCAGCTAGAGAGGATCTCATGGTGGAGATGACATTTGACTTGGGTATTTAAGAATGTAAACAAGATTGCCAGGGCTTTCATGTGGTGCTAGTGGTCAAGATCCTGCCTGCCAGTGCAAGAAACATAAGACACCCAGGTTCAAGCCCTGAGTCCGGAAAGTCCCCTGAAGAAGGGCGCACTCCAGTGTTCTTGCCTGGAGAATCCCACGGACAGAGGAGCCTGGTGGGCTAGGACCACAGGGTCACAAAGAGTCAAACACGACTTAACCCGCAAGAGTGTGTGAGGCTGGCATAGAGAATGGGCAGGGGCACAAGGACCTTCAGATCCATCCTCTGGTTTTCATTTGTTGTGCTGAAGTTTATAAAATAGAAGAGGTGATGTGGTCAAACTGGGGTTCTAAATCTAGCGGTAGAGGAGTGGATGGCTTGCAAGGGGATTCTCGAGGCAGGAGACCAGTGAGGATGCTGTTACCCTAGTTGTGAGAGGTGTGGAGGGCTGGCCTGAGGCAGTGAAGGAGGGGATGGATCTGACAAAGCACCTCCTTTGCTTGCTTGAGTGGATGGTATGCCATTCTCGGGTAAGGGACTGAAAGAAGGGAGAGCTGTCTGGAAGGGCGGGTGCTGCGTGCATCCCGATGTGGTGCTGAAGAGCCAGGGGAGCATCCAGGTGAGAAGTCTGTGGGTGTATAGCGATCTGAGGCCGGGAGAGAAGTTTGTTCGGGGCTGCTTGGCAGGGGCCTAGGCCTGGAACTAGCCCTACAAGTAGGAACAAAGGCTCCCTCTGAACCCTAGGCTCAGCCTGGGGCCTGAGCCTCTGAGTCTGTTTCTGCCTGGTGTCCTGACTTTTTCTAGCTGGTCACCTACCCTGGGCCTGCAGTCCTGTCAGCACGTCCATCTCCATGGTAGCCCCTGCCTTGCTATCCTGTTCCTGTTCTCTGTGTTGGCTGCCTGCAGCTTCCCTGGATTTCTGAAAGTTGCCTACCCAAGTTTAAAGAGGCCAGACTATTGCCGGTGGTTGTCTGGACTCATCTTTGGAGACCGCCTAGGAAGCCATGGTCTGGCTGTGCAAAGACCCCCGTCTCCTGCCCAGTGGGAGATTTCACCCAGTGCCCGTGATCAAGTCCCCATCACTGATGTTCACCTTGCCTTGTCCTGCAGTAACCAGAAGGCGATTTGACTTTAAATAAACAGGTATATCAACATGTCCCAAGCTCTCAGTAGTCAGGCAGGTTGGGGGCTTGCTACATCATTTAAGAGGAGAAGGTGGCCTTTAGAATTGCAACACTGCTCAGCTTTCAGAGGCAAGTGGAGGCGGGGAGTCGCAGTAAATCAAACATGGAGGTGTTGCCCCCAAGTGGCACGAAGTAGATTAGGTTCCAAGATCACTTTCTAGGAATGGCACCTTAAAGACTTGATGGAGGTGGTGTGTTAAAAAATGACATCGGCAAAGTCCTCGATTAGTAAATTGGGGAACTCAATCTACAATTGTTTTGGATTTGGCAGAGGTAAAATCCTGCACATACACTGAAGCCCGACCTGCCCCACTCCGAGTCTCCCTCAGGTTTCCTAAGTTACAGCTGAGTCTGGAGGGGGTTGGCCAGCGCTTACCTTGACCACCATGGACACACGTGGGCCACCTTTACTGTGCCTCCCGTGACTGTGCTCTTCTGAGGGGTTCCTGAGGCCTTTCTTTTCCTTGCTCTCTTGGGGAGTTCACTCACTTCTGGAAGACAGAGCATTAGACTGAGACAGGAGAGCGAAGTTCTGGTCCAAGCTCTGCCACAACTAAGTTGTGTGTCCTTGTGCAAGTCCTCTGACCTCTGGGGCCCTGGTTTCTTTATTCAAGCAGTCACTGGGAAGTCATTGGAACACCTGGGCAAGACATGCACCTCTCAATTGGCTCTGCCACCTCGTCCATTTCACCACATCCTCTCACTCCTTCTCTAGTTCCTGGGGGAAACCTGAAGCTGGCCTGCAGCTCCTGCTGCCCCGGCAGCCAGGTCTCACATATGCTGTTGAGTCCCTCCCTCATGCCCCACCTTCATCTTACTAGATCCGGGATAGACGTGTGACCCAAGAGCTGGCTTTGTAAGCCAGCTTTGCAGCTTAGGTTTAAAGAAGATGAACTGGATTCATCCCTCTTTCTGGAGGGAAACTTGAACAAAGGCCCTCCCTCCCACAAAAGTATTTTTCAGTTAGCAGTAAGACTCCACTGAACTTCTTTGCTCTCCTTGAATGTTCTTGGAGATTTAATGTGCCATCCACGCGATGATCTGCTCTCCTGGGACACAGACTCTTGAGTAGGCGATAGCAGTGAAGGGAGGAAGCGTTTCTCCAGAGCTGTCAGTATTTAGTGTGAGAAGCATACAAGTAGCCCACTTTCAGCCTCGCCCCACTTCAGGACTGTCTTCTCCTCAATTAGAGGAAGAGAGAGGGAGCTGGTTTCGCATCTGCTCCTGATTTGCCCACATTGCTTTGTCTTCTATCGGGTGTGCTCAGGAAATTCGAGTGCCAACTCTGAAAGTCACTCAGTCTAACCCCATGGACTGTGACGCCATGGACTGTAGCCCACCAGGCTCCTCTGTCCATGGAATTCTCCAGGCAAGAACACTGGTATGGGATGCCATTCCCCTCTCCAGGGGATCTACCTGACCCAGGGATTGAACCTGGGTCTCCCATATCGCAGGCAGATTCTTTACCATCTGCACCACCAGGGAACCCCCTAGAACTGCCATTGATTAGTGTGAAATTGAACAAATAACCTCTCGATGTCAGTTATCGTGTCTGAAAGGTGGACTGACAATCATAATTATTTCATCAGAGTGGTGTGAGAATTACATGAGCACCGCATGTTGCTCTACTGTTTGACTCAGGTTTTCGATGTGAACACATGCCTGAGAGGACAAACTTTCTTCCTCACCTCCACACTGTTTCACTACGTGTTTTCTAATTGTGATCAGTTAAACAATTTGGAACGGAAGCCAAGGAACAGTAGGACAGGGAGCCTGCCCAAACTCTCACAGCACATCCACGACAGGAACAGACACAGAATTTGCTTTCTTTGGCTCTTGGCTTAGTTTCTTACTCTCCACGCTGTCTTGCCTCTGTGTATGGGCGTGTGTGTGTGTGTGTGTATTCGTGCATAGATGCGTATGCATTAGTGTATGAGTGTGTGTGTGTATGTATTGATTTAAACGTCTATAAATAAATAGCCCCCAGCTGATAAATCTGCTCCAGCCCAATAGAAGAGAAACATCTTAAAAGTCAGGTGAAGAGTTTCCAAGGGAAGAAGGCAGGACAAGTAGGATAAATTCCTAGCCCTGACAGCTATTAGTCTTGTCTGTCTTCAGGGGCAAAGAGGCAAATGAATAATAAAGAAAGAAAATTCACAGGAACCTGAGAATTACCTCACACTGTGTTTTGAAAGGAAAAAAAAAAAAAAGACGCGTTGAGCTAGCAAGATCTATGTCATGATGATTTAACAGGTGAGAGGGAGTGAGCGCCAATTGTTTTATGTCTCAGGCTATTAGGCACTGTACAATGCGACAGACCCATTCTAATTTATACAGTTGTTCCGCAAAACTTTTGTGGGTTTTTAAATTGACTGTAATGTTTAGCAATTGGAATATAAATTTATTCAAGCCTCTTATTTGGTCGCCTCAATGGTGCATTACAAAGTATTTTATAGTGTCTGATCTGCTTAAGTTTTACAACCAGCTTCCGTGGTTCCTCCGCACTCTGTAGAGCTAGTGCTGAACGTGGGGCTTGCTGTCCCTGCCTCCCGTTGGCCTCAAAACTGCTCCCGGGGGCTGGGGAGGGGCTTTCCAGGTGGGACAGCCCCTTTATTTAGTTCTCTCCTTTTCTGGGGTTTACCAACTGTCTGTGTTTAAAGCAACAGATACTAGTTTGAAACTGAAAGTGTTAGTCACTCAGTCGCGTCCAATTCTTTGCGATCCCACGAACTGTCGCTCGCCAGGCTCCTCTGTCCTTGGGGTTCTCTAGGCAAGAATACTGGAGTGGATGGCCATTCCCTTTCCCAGGGAATCTTCCCAACCCAGGGATCAAACTCGAGTTTCCCACATTGCAGGCAGATTCTTGACTGTCTGAGCTGCCAGGGAAGTTTGATGTCATCCTAATTGGGACTTAATCCTGGCTAAGATGAGCAAATACTAAATCCCCAAGCTTTTTCCTCTCGTGGTTTCATCTTTAATCATCAGACTTCTTCACATAGGGATTTACAGACAGTCTTCACTCTCCCATAGGCTGCTATGTGCTTTGTGATCTGGCTTCTCCAGAAACCCTACTATTGAAACTACTTTTCAAAGATCTGTAGGTTGTCAGACTGAAGCGCCTCTGTTTTCTGGCTGTTGATGTTTAGTTGCTAAGTCTGTTTGATTCTGCAACCCCATGGATTGTAGCCCACTAGGTTCCTCTGTCCATGGAATTTCCCAGGCGAGAATACTGGAGTGGATTGCTTGTAGTACTTCATACTGAACACACTTGTTTTTGGACCACTTCTCTCTTAATCAACCTGATGGTATGTCTCCTGCATCCCTCATCTTCCCACACGTCTGGAAAGAGCTGGCTCTCACCATTCTATGCAGTGGTGGGCAAAGGTCATATATCTGAAGGCTTCTCTGTACATTTTCCCCCACCCACTTCTTTCTCTGAACTTTGTATTTTTTTTTTTTTTAATGCTACTGATCACATTTTACTTTGTACTCAAGGCATAGCTGGGCACCCCTTTCCCACGGCTGGAAATTCTTGGAGGGCAGAGACTGATACAGCTTTGAAATTCCCATGGCACCTGGGACACAAGAGCTGCTTAAGTGAAGTCACTTGTGAATGTATTTTTTGAGATGAGGAGGAGGCTTTTTGGAAGTGAGGGCAAAGAAAATGTATGAGTGAAGTGAAATGAGGCTGCGGAGATGATAGGAAAGGGCTAGATGAAGAAGGGGCTTTAGAATTCTTTGAGGAGTCTGGATTTTACCCAAAGAGCTGTAATTGACACAGGGTTTCAAATGTGGGGAATGACATGGTAAAGCTGGCATTCAAAACTTTCCGGGTGAGATGTAGGCAAGCATGGAGAGAGGCAGGCAAAAGGTGATGATAACTTTGACAAAAGGAGTGAGAAAAAGGGAATAAATAATTCCAGTAGGGACAATGGAAAGGATTCATAGTTGATTGGATGTGGAGGATAAAGAAAAGGACAGGATGAAGAGTTCTTGCCAGATTTCTGGCTTGAATAGCTGGCTGCCTGGAGATATGGATGTCATAACGAGAGACTGAGGAAGCAGGTTCATCTGTGGGGATGCGGGTGGAAGGGTAGGCAGAGGAGAAGAATTCTACTGGGGACCCTTTGAGCTGCGTGTGCCTATGAGCCATTCAGGTGACAGGACTAAAACTGAACATTATGGATGTGAAGATGGCTGCTGGATCCTTGAGACTAGATAAGAGCATTTAAGAAGGGAGTAGAATAAGAAGAGGGCCTGAGACAGAGTCTGGGAGATGCCAGCCTCTGGGCTGGAAGAGAGAAAGCAGAGTCAGCCATGAACAGGAAGAGTCTGGGGTTACCGAGCCCGAGGTTCAGCAGGATTGAAGAGGGTTACCTACGTTGCACACTATGGAGCAGTCAAGTAGGAAGAGAAGTTTTGCTGCAAAGTAGAGAGAAATAAAGGGCCTCAAAGGACATGTGGGTTGTGGGGGGATTTGGTTTTGTGTATGTATATTTATTTTAGGGCAGAAGAGACCAGCGCTCGCTTCAGTGTGGGACCGGAAAGGGGCCAGGGACGGGGAGATGATGCATTGGGCAGGTGTGATGAATTGTGATACAAAGCATCAGGTTCCTGAGGAGGTGGGGGGATGTCACCTCCAGGCTGCAGACTGAGGACTGGCCTCAGGTCTGAGGAGAAAGCCACTTTGTTTACAAGAGGAAAGAAAGAGGGGATGATGGTGACAGTGGGAAGGCAAGGTGTTCTTGAGAAGGCTTTACTTCCTCTGTGGCATAAGTGAAGTGAAGTGTTAGTCGCTCAGTCATGCCTGACTCTTTGCGACCCCATGGACTGCAGCCCACCAGGCTCCTCTGTCCTTGGGATTTTTTCAGGCAAGAATACTGGAGTGGGTAGCTATTTCCTTCTCCAGGGGATCTTCCCGATCCAGGGACCAAACCCAGGTCTCCTGCACTGCAGGCCGATTCTTTACTGACTGAACTATGTGTGTGGCTGAAAGTCTAGTATTATGAACAATGACAGTTACCACAGCTTAACTGCTAGGAGACTGTTAACCATGCTAAGATAACTGTGCCATGTACCTGTGTTAAACGATGCTAGGTACCCATGGTCAGTAATGCATTTCACCCTCGCACCAACCTATAGAGTCGATCCTCTTTTATAGATGAGGAAACTGAGGTTCACAGATTAGTGACTTTTCCCAAACCCCTGCTATTGCTATTACTACAGCAGTTGTGTGGCTGTTACAAATTAGCATTAGAGGCCAGCATTTTTATTTTTTAACTTTGCTGTGTACTTCATGCTGGTGAAAAGTTTGCAGTATACCAGAGAAGGCTTTTCTTTTTAAGACCTAGGGTTATTTGAACTGTGTGCAGCTTTATAATACTGGGAATAAATGCAACTGATCGGAGGGAACCCTCTTCCCAGTGTTGTGAGATGCAATAACCATATCATAGTATGAAAATCCCTTCTCTGCTTCCTGTCTGAACAGGAGGCAAATACTCATCAGCACTGGGCAGTTAATGAAGCTTCCTCACGGGCTGTTGGGACTTCTGTTGTGATTGATCAGGGCACATTCTGCCCCCTTGTGGCCAAGTTCTCCCACGTTCTGCGGGGCCACCCACCCAAGCCCCTGCAGGGCGGTATTGCTGGAGCTGTCTAGCACGTTATGATCTCTCAGTCCAAAGCATTCATTCTCTTGTATGAATTTCTGTGTTGTTTTCATTCAATCCTTTCTCTCTCCATACTCGACAGTAATGTGGGCTTTGAAGACCTGGGTTTCAGGCACAGTGGAGGTACCTACCCACCAAACCGTTAGTTTCTTCCCCTCGGGAGAGAATGTCACCTGCCTCTGGACTTCATGGCCAAGAGTGTGAAAATGGCCTGGAACATCGTGGTTGTCCAGTAATTAGACACTGGATCGCTCTCTCTGGCCTAACTCCCTTATTTCTGGGAAGATCTTCTGAGCATAAGTGAGGGCCATCTCTAGGACAGTGGTTAAGCAGGGCAGCCCTGTTTTTGGTCCATATCCCATGGACAATAAGCTTTTATGAGGTGAGAGATCTTGCGTGTGTTTCCATTGTTCAACACATAAGCCATTCAGTAAATCTTTGTTGAATGAATAAAAATTGATTTGTGGGTCTTAATGCCAAGGATTCAGGCCATGTTTTAGGCTGACTGAGTTTTGAGAACTCTTACTTTAGAAGTTCTACTTACTAGGAATCAAGCCATAAATAGACTCTAATTTGGGCCTTATCTTTGCTCTCTCTAATTCACTTTGTATCTGGTGACTTTTGACCTTCTCTGGAAAACAGAGATCGTGACCTGCTGCCAGATACTTTGTGAGAAGGGCTAGTACGTGTGTCTGCAGAACAGGTCTGATGTGATGTGTGCGGCTTTTCTGAAGGCCTTGAACTTGGTTTATGGTTAAGGGGATTATTACAGAAAAGATAGCATCTCATTTGCTAACTGTATGCTTGGAATCTTTCCAAATCAACAGTGTCATTAAAAAAATACTCGAACATTTAAAAATTATTTATTTCTTAATTAGAAATGGCCCCTTTTGTCTCCTGACACTTTTTGTTGAGCCAGTGTCTTTTTGCGTGTGTGTCATGTTAGTTTATTTTTTAAATTTTTATTGAATTTGCTAGAACATTGCTTCTGTTTCATGTTTTGGCTTTCTGGCTGTGAGGCATGTGGGATCTCAGTTCCCCTACCAGGGACTGAACCTGCGCCCCCTACATTCAAAGGAGAAGTCTTAACCCCTGGATGGCTAGGGTCCCAAGCCAGTGTTTTTTACAGTTTCCAAATGAACTCATGGATGGGATCTGATTCACTCTAGTTCCAAGAAAGCTGCTGCTGCTCCTCTAACGTTCCTGTTTCTTTTGTCCTTCTTAGGGTAGGAGTATGAGTTATACAAACACAGGGAAGAAAGCCCAGGCTTTCCTCTGGGTTTCTGTTGCAGCATACTTCTACAGAACTTAATCTCCAAGGAAACCACTTTAGGAGACCCCCAGTTTGGGGGCAGGTGCCTCAATTGTTTCCATGGCTCCTGCCTCAAATGATCATTTTAATGTTTAAGTTCCAGGAACTCTTAATTTAGGGGGAAAAAAATACTCTTCTCTCTCACGAATTAAAACAAAAACAAAGAAGCCAGTCTGGTCAGAACATTGAAGTGAGCAGGAGGGTAAAGTCTGAACAGCATGATGCTGGTATGGGTCTTTGTTCCTGGATCTGGGGAGTGTTAACAACAATATTTATTGAGCATTTATTACATGCCAGGCTAATCTTATCACAGACCATGCATCTAATATGATCTTCACAACAGCCGCTGTGTGTGGGTACGTGGCTTCCATTTTACATAGCGAACCTCTGTGTACACAGCCGATGAGTGATTTGATAAGGATTGTACAGTTAGGAAGTAAGTGAGCTAGGATTCCAACCCAGGCTCATTTGACTCACTTTCTAAGAAGTGGACCCCGGATAGCTACTGCGTGCTGAGGATCCCTCCTAGAGAGGTGTTAATGTTGTGCCAGCTCTGGGGCTCTGGAGCCCATGGAAACGGAGCCTCCAACAGTGTGGTCTTTGTAATGCAATCAATACCTCCTTTGACTTGGCAGTGTTAGGTCTTGATTTCTCCCCACCCAAAGTCAGATTCAGTCTTGGTCTAAAGATTTAGTTTTATTTTATAGAAATTCAGTCGATGTCTCCATTGTTTCTGAATGGTCCTGCTGCATTTCTTTGTTCCCCTGATTTTTTGTTTTTTTCCCTCTTTTTGTCTTTCCTTATAAAGGATATTCTCTTTCAATCTTGCTGGGTGATTTGGCACCATTTCTTCATTAGTGCAAAGGGCTTCTCCTTTCAGACAATCAATATATCACAGGCGGAGGGGAGGATTGGAGGCAGGCCCAGGGAGTGATGACAGAAAGCCTGGGGAATGGGTTGAAGTGATGGCTGAACACCATCCAGCAAGGCAGGAGGAGGGACAGAAAGAGAGCTGGAAGTACTAGGAAGAAGGGTGGGGAGTGGAGGGGCAGGTGGGTGGAAAAATGCCAAGAATGAGGGCAGAAACAAAATGGTTTTTGTGAAAACATCATTGCTCACATTAACCCCAAAGCTCTTTCCTGTTGAGAAGATAACAGTGAGAAGTTAAATCCCTCATTGCTAGCGTGTGGAGTGAGGTCCAGAAGCTTGCTGATCTGGTTGCTGGTAGCTTGGTGAAGCCACACATGGGAGGAGAGAAGTAGTCAGTTTTCCTTTGAAACAAGAGGAACTTATCTATTTGATGGTTGGCTCTGCCTTTGCCACGTGTTAGGGGGCTGAGCCTCCTCTGTGATTTCTCCATGGACACAACTCTGCTTGGAGTGCTTTCAGTAGAAAATCTCCGTGTGATGTGACCTTCTCCAGGGTAATTTCTTGTGATCCATGGGGATTTTGAGCTGATTGTGGGATCTCTGTATTGTACCTGTTGACTCTCTTTCCTGCTGCTGCTGCTGCTAAGTCGCTTCAGTCGTGTCCGACTCTGTGCGACCCCATAGATGGCAGCCCACCAGGCTCCCCCCGTTCCTGGGATTCTCCAGGCAAGAACACTGGAGTGGGTTGCCATTTCCTTCTCCAATGCATGAAAGTGAAAAGTGAAAGTGAAGTCGCTCAGTCGTGTCCGACTCTTAGTGACCCCATGGACCGCAGCCCACCAGGCTCCTCCATCCATGAGATTCTCCAGGCAAGAGAACACAATAGAAGGAGTAAGCAGTTGCCAGGGCAGGGGAGTCAAAACTTTCTGTCACCTCTTGTTTCTAGTCTTTAGAGAAGTAATGACAAAATCTGGGCACGGTACTGATGGAATAGAGAGACTTGTTTCTGGTAGATTTCTCTCCAGCAAAAGCAGAAAATCCTAAGACTTCCCTGGTTGCCCAATGGCTAGGACTTCAAGCTTCCAGTGCAGGGGGCCCAGGTTCAATCCTTGGCCAGGGAACTAGATCCCATATGCTGCAACTAAGTGTTCCATGCCACATCTAAAAATCCTGCAGGCCGCAAATAAAGACCCCACGTACCACAACTGAGATTTGGTACAGCCAAATAAATAAATTATATTTTTTTAAGGGAGAAAATCCTATTCATAAGGATTTTCAAACCCAACATAAGTAAACCAAATCATGCAAAAGAATACAAAGTCAGATTCTTGGTGGGAGAATTCTAAGATGACCCCTGATGACCATGCCTTGTATAACCCTCTTCCCTTGAGTGTGGGCAAAAAGCTAACTTTTAACCAACAAAACACAGCAAAGATGATGGACCATTACTCCCATGATTCTGTTACCTTATATGGCAAAGATGAAGGGATTTAATGGACATAATTAAAGTCCTCGATTGGTTGACTTGAATCAAAAGGAGCTATTCGAAGTGGGCATAGCAATTAGGTGAGCCCTTAAAAATGAGTCTAAATATCAGAGATAGAAGTAGTTAGATTGTCTTGCTGGTCTTGCAAAAGCAAAGTGCCATATCAGAGAGAGGGTGACATGGCAAGTCACCTGTGGCTGGCCTCTAGGGGCTGAGGTTCACAGTCATACATCCATAAAGAACGGAATTCTACTAACAACCAGTGAGCCTGGAAAAGGAGCCCACAGCTCTGACAAGACTGCAACCCTGGCTGACATCTCTGTTTCAGCCTGATGAGACCCTGGACAGACGACCCAGTTAACCCACACTTGGTCTTCTGATATATGGAGCACTGAGATGATAAAACTGATTTTTTAAGCAGCTAAATAAGTGCTAATGTCTTAGGCAGAAATAGAGAACAAATATAGGTACTTTTTTTTTTTTTATGAAATCTCAACAAGACTTCCAGATGCTGTCTACTTCAAGACTTTATTGTCACTAACCTAAATTGGAGCCATCATTATTCTCTCCTTCCATCACTACCTACCTGCCATGACTCTCTGGAAACTACTTCTCAGGAAGTTCTGTCATTAAGGGTTTCCTGTGAGCTTGCTTCTGGGGCCTGTAGGAAGAGAAATAAAACAAAGAGGTGCTTTCCTTCTGGGTCTTGTCTTGTGAGATGATGGTATGCAAATTCCCATGTTCAGTGGGCACAATTCTTCTGTAGACTTTTGAGCTGTCTCAGCAGGGTCTGGTGAGGGAGCCAGCAAGGGAAGCCCCTTCTGGGACTGCGGGCTCTCTCCGGTATGTAAATCACCCAGAATATGCAAACGACTTCCCAGGTCTGCAGTCCTGTCCCCCTGGCCTCTGAGACTGCCTGGGAGTTAAAAAGCCTCTCATATTTTGCTGCCCTTTTAGCCCATTTTCACTGAGAGCTTCTCAAGGGCATGGAAAAGACTATTTTGTAGTTTAAAGTATAGAATTTAGACTTTTAAAGGCTGGGAATGGTAAGACACAGCTGAGTTGGCTATGTATTTCATTGCACTGGACTGGTCTGTACTGGAGTTGTTTACAGAGCTGCACTTCCAATCAATACGGCAGCCTCACTTTTCTCATCCTGGCATCTACCAGGCTCAACACTGCGCACTGGGGTGTTTGTTCAGTGAATAAGTTATCCTCTTTTGCAGAGAAAGAAAATAGAGGCCATTAAGGATTCAAACTCTTGCCCAAGGTCACACAGCTTGTTAGTGGCCAAGCTGGTTCTGGAATCTCAGCCGTCTGAGTTCCTGTGCCTTTCTTTCCACCCCACCTCTCACAAGCCTAATGTGCTGGTGAGGAGGTGCAAGCAGAAAGAAGACCCGTATCTTCTGCCCGAGGACTTGAGCCCGTCGGCAGTGGCATCCGCATTCCATCCCAGCCCGCGTCTCCATGGCCACCCTGGCCTCCACCAGGCAGCTCCTCGCTCCATTTCTGTGGTGTGCACACGTGTCCTAATGGCCTCCCTGCCCAATTCCCTCCAGTGCAGTTTTCAGCTTCACACTTCATGAATTTTATTCACAATCGATAAATAAACCTATTATCATCAGGGTTTTGTATTCTCATCATATATCGTCATCTGTCATAAACCATTGCATGCAGGAGTCCGGTTTATTCAGCATATCCCACTCATCTTTATTTCTGAGTCAGTGACTGAGAGACAGGCCCAAAGTGCATAGTCCAGGAATTCAGTTTTTGCTCCATAACGGAATGTCTAACGATAAAAATCGTATTTAGACATTATTATATTTGAGATTCATGCCGGGGGAGAAAAAAGTCATTACCTTGTCAGGCTCTCTGTACTTATTAGAAGCGACAAAGTGTTTTGTTTTTCTATTCAAATGGGGTGGATTGATGGAAAAGCGATTTTTCATTAAGGTGTGTTTTAAAATGCTGTGGCTTCTGGCCATCTCTGTCAGCTGGGGACAGTTGATTGCAGTGTAGCTGGAGAGTGCCAGATAAGTCAGAGTCACAGGTTTGTATCAAAGTATCCTTTGTGGGATAAGCTAAATAATACTGGGGGTCTAATTAGGGCCCCCATTTCTTGGTTCCCACCGCAGTCCTTGGGAGAGTGGCAAATGTTGCTTGACAGACTCCTGAGTCAGAGAGGCAAACACTGTGACTGGGATGGTTTACAGTCCAGGAATTTTAATTGAAGGATTAGCATCAGGATTCTAAATCACAGTCAATAGTTTTTAAACAACCCTTGGACAAGTAGTGCTGAACTCTGTTGCTTCCCAACCCATCCCACGTTGAAGTGCTAATAAATAACCATGATATTTATGATATCCTGGCATGAAACTGACATTCTTGGCTGACATTCTCAAGCTTCCTGGGACCATTCATGAGCTGGTTGGGAAGTTGCGCTCAGAGAAGGAATGGCTGTGCAAGCTTGGCTTGCTTAGGTCTTATATGCTCTGAGTTTTCTTGGGCCCCATTTTCAATATAAAACAAATGTCTCTCAAAGTGGCAGGCTCTGTCTCCCCGAGAACCTTCACAGAGCCAATGTGTGCAGGTCTGTTCTGCTGGTCTGGAGAGGCAGCTCTGTTTGGTAAAATCCACATCAAAATAGAGGTGAAGGCAATACCTCTTCCATCCAATTCAGTGTGGGGATCTCATCTTTTAAGCAGCCTGATGCTCACATGGAGGCAGCCTGAGACATCAAATATATCAGGGTTCTATGAACAAGTGACTGTTGAGAGAGGTGTTGACTATTTTGTTACTTTGATGTAGACTGTAATTAGCATTTATTTAGAACGTCTGTGTTGGGAACGTGTGACATGCCTTACATGTTTTACCTCTCTTGAAGCTCCAAATGACCAGTAAATGAAGACCTTTGCTTTCCCCAGTTTTACAGAGGAAGAAACGGAGGCTTGAGAAGTTAAGCAACTAAACCACAAATGGTTAGGATTAAAACTCAAGTCAGACTCCAAAGCTTCCCAGGTGGCGCTAGTGGTAAAGAATTTACCTGCCAGTGCAGAAGACATAAGAGACATGGGTTCAATCCCTGGATCAGGAAGATCGCTTAGAGGAGGGCATGGCAACCCATTCCAGTATTCTTGCCTGGAGAATCCCAGGGACAGAGGAGCCTGGCGGGCTGCAGTCCATGGGGTCGCAAAGAGTCTGACACAAAAGGAGCGACTTAGCAAAAAAGAAAACCCTAGGCTGCTTTTTCTCCAAGCAGAAAGGAGGGGATGAGGAGGATCTGGGCCTCAGGAGTTGTTTTTCCACCTGAGTCTGAAGCCCAGCTCCAGTGATTACTACTGGTTGGCCTTGGACAAATTACTTAATTTCTTTATGCTTTGGTTTCCTCATCTATGAAGTTGTAATCACAAGAATATCAACCTTTGAGGGTTGTTATGAAGCTCGAATAAGGTAGTCCAGATACAGCTCTTCTCTAAAACAGAGAGGGGGTACATTTTAACCCTGAGGCTTTGTAGCAAAATTGAAAAGGATTTGAGGGGAAGATAAGAATGTCTACTGGGAATCTGCCAATTTGTATGGTGTATCTTCTCATTGCTCTCTATAATAGTCTTCCTGATTTTGGAAATAAAAAACGAAAAGATAAAAATAATTATGTACATTTTCACCACACCAATCAATGTTAGTGATCTGGCTTATTTGCTTCCAGTTATTTTGGAAAGGCATGGGGGTGGGGTTGGCTAGGAAGGAGGAAAAGATATCATTTCTATTTCTTATAATATTATAGGCTCTTAATAAAGAACTCAACAGGGCAGAAAATATAAGGATAAAATTTAAATCATCCCAAATTCTACTTTCTAGATATTACTGTACTTTAGTAGGCAAACTGCAAATATTTCTCTGTGTGTGTATGTGAGAGAGAGCGAAAAAGGTAAAAATGTTAGTAACTGTGAAGTTAGATAATAGGTATATGAGGTTTACTTTTGGGGTTTGAAAATTTACAGAAAATGTAAAAAAAAAAACTTTAAAAATTGGAATCATGGTATGGACTCTTTAAAAGAAAACTTAGTTTAAGTTTACTGATGTTAATAGAAGAAAAATACACAAATAAAACTAAAAAAAATGTTGAATAATAACTTTTTTCTATCACAAGATGTAGGGTTTTATTTTTTTTTAATGAGATAACATTGGTTTCTAACATCATGAACATTACGTTTCTGCTTCGGTATACGCTACAGCATACTCATCACCAAAAGTTTACTTTCCATTTCTCACAATATAGTCAACCCCCTTTACCCATTTCACCTTCCCCCACCCCTCTTCCCTTTTGGCAACCACTAATCTGTTCTCTGTATCTGTGTTTTCTTTGGTTTGGTTTGATCGCTTATTTTTTATATTCCACATGTAAATGAAATCATGTCACACTTGTCCGATTTATTTCACTTAGCATAATACCCTTAAAGATCCATCCATGTTGTTGCAAGTGGCAAGATCCTACCTTTTTAATGGCTGAGTAGTATTCCATTTTGTGTTGTATGTATGTGTTTATTTATTTAAAGTTTATCTTTTTGGCCATTCCATGAAACTTGTGGGATCTTAGTTCTCTAACCAGGGATTGAACCTGGGCCCCCTGAAGTGAAAGTATTGAGCCCTAATCATTGGACCACCAGGGAATTCCCTGTGTGTATATATTCATAGACTACATTTTCTTTATCATTCATCTGTTGATGAACACTTAGATTGTTTCCAGAAGAGATACTATTTACTAAATGGTCCTTCTAAGGTTTAAAAATAATTAAGGCAAACCTTCAGTTGTGTGGAATCATAGTTATTTAACTAGGGTTTCATTATAGACAGTATCTACCTTTGAAAGATGAGGACATTGGTACTCCGATTCTTCTCTTCATCTCTTCTCCTGTACCTCTCGTATATTATTTTTCATATTACAGGCTTACAACATCCACATTGTCTTCAGTTCAGTCACGCAGTCGTGTCTGACTCTTTGCGACCCCATGAATCGCAGTACGCCAGGCCTCCCTGTCCATCACCAACTCCGGAGTTCACTCAGACTCACGTCCATTGAGTCTGTGATGCCATCCAGCCATNGGGCCAAGTCTGCCCACAAGCTTAGCTTCATCGAGTGGTTTTACTGAATTTCTTAATTCACTTCTCTTAGTAGCCAGAGGGGTCTCTAAACTCTCCAGGTTTCTTTTATTCTCATAGAGTTTCCATGGCAGCTGCAATCAGAAGGGGAGGAGAGAGGGAAGATAGAAAAAGGAGTCAGTAGGAAAGGGCAGAGGTTTGTGTGTGGGGGAATATGCTTCTTCCCATAAGAGGTGGTTCCACTGACCCATCCTCTGCTTTGTCGACTCCTTCTTCTTTTTTCCCCCAAGCTCTCAGGTTAGAGACTTTAAACTGGGAGTAGAGGATCTCCTCCAGTTTCCAAAGACTCCGTCTGTAAGATAGGGGAGTGAGAGTAGTGGAGAATGTATGAGGGAAGGTACGCGCGTGGTCGTCCCACCTGCTGGTCCTGACTCAAGTCAGCGCCACCCCTTCCCCGACCGTCACAGCCAGGGGTGCCAATCGGAAGTAGGATGTGGACATTTCCAAGGGGACTAGACTCACTGATTTTGAAACCTGGCCTAGCTATTTCACACAGTGAACTTACCCGTCTTTCTTTCCTGTTTCTCTCTCTCTGTCCCCCACGCCCGCCCGCCCTTGCCAAACTGAGAAAGAACATTACTCAGCTTTGTCTGCAGGTGTCGCTGTCTGTGAGCTTTCTTGGTAGAAGGGCCACGTCGCATTGAGCCCCTGTCAAGGTTAAGGTTTTATTAGTTTAGAAGCAGCACCGTTTAATTTTTGAATGGCTGTCTCATTGCACGTGGATCGTTTTGACCTTTATTTCTTCAATCAGACCTTTCATGTTTTTAACGGAGCTTTTGCAAGCGTCTCTTTTTCAGAGAAAATACAAAGTGCAGTAGACGGAAGTGCCTTTGGAGAGGGGCAGGACCTTT
The DNA here is from genome assembly GCA_006408695.1 of Aepyceros melampus. Classification (NCBI taxonomy): domain Eukaryota; kingdom Metazoa; phylum Chordata; class Mammalia; order Artiodactyla; family Bovidae; genus Aepyceros; species Aepyceros melampus. Next base: position 52,350 of record SJXQ01005956.1, on the reverse strand, counting down.
TGGAGGATGATGGGATCTGGCCTAGACTGCATTTTGGGACGTGATTTTTGTACACGCTTTTTATGAGCTTCTGACTGTCAGGAGAGGCCACCAGAAGTCACCTGTGATTCAGGCCGCCCGATGGGAGGTGGCACAGGCATGCTAGCCAAGGGCACTGAGCCCCTGGGACCGCCTGGTCCTGGCATGACTGTATAAGGGAATGTTGCCAGTTTAAGGCCATGAACCCAAGAGGAAACTACATCCTAAGCAGAAAGAAAATCCTCTGGAGATATTTCATGTTAGGTAATGTTTGCCTCATGGAGGACATCATCTCTCCTGCACGTAATCTTTCCTTCCTTTGATCCTTCGGCTTCCTGTGTCTATAACAGAGTAAAGCCCATTGTCTCGGCAGAGTGTCACCTGAGCAGATGAGCTTTTCTTGATATTCTTTGAGTTATTACACTTCACAGCTCTGCCCTCCTTTTCTGCCCTAACTGTATTGAGCAGTTAAGGGCAACACATCCTTTTAGTTTTTGCTAGAGATGTAAAACTTTAACCGGGAATATGTTGAATGTGGGCCTCAAAGTCAGTCACAGGGATTGGTCTTTAGCCCAACATTACCCTCTAGTGGGATACAGTAGAATAGTTATTAATTAAGAATGTGGGATGCAACTAAGCAGAGATTTTGCATCAGGTTTGCTCTGTGGCAAATACAAGTGGCTATTAAGAAGAAGAAGAAGAAGAAGAAGAAGAAAGAAATGTAAAAAATACTCATTTTGAAAGTCATTGGTCTTCAGAGAGAGTGAAGCACTTCGTTTTGCTTAATAACCTCCTCACTGTCTTTCATTGTATTCTCTCATCGTTGTCATAGTGAGTGGCATTTACAACTAGACAAATAAAAAACAGAAGTCAGATATAAAACGGGTAACAGAATTGGTGCTTAAGAAAACAACACACTATTATAAAACGCATGACACCAAAATGTAGAAGAGAATACAAAAGAAATTGAGAGAACCAGTGAATACTTCAACAAATATTCAACTTCCCTACTGTGATAGAAATTCAAATTGAGATGAAATATCATCTTTTATCTATCAGATTAGTAAAAATTGGAAGATGGTTAACCTCAAATGTCGGTGAACGCGTGTGAGAAGAGAGCCTGGTTGTTGATGGGAGTGTGAACAAGTGAATTGTTTCGGAAGGAACTTGGCAGGGTTTGTTACAGTGTTAATGGGTATATGCGTCAATCCCATGTTTTTACTCCTTCAATTCTGTCCCAAATAAATATTCCTACATATGAACCAAAACTCTCTGCAATGATATTCACGGACACAAGGTTTATAAGAAAAAGAATCTATCATAGTGGAAAGTCCATCAGCTGGGAGGGAGGAGGAGTGTGTGGTTAAATAAAATATAGAACACTCTCTTTCTATGGAAACTATCCTGCCATTAAAATCAGTGAATTAAATTTAAACTGATATGGAACAATCTCTCTGACACTTAGAAAAAATGAAATCAGGGAATACTTTCAGTTTGATCTACTTTTTAAAATGTGTGTATGTAATAAACAACCAACAAAGACCTACTGTATAGCCCAGGGAACTCTGCTTAGTATTCTGTCATAACCTAAATAGGAAAAGAATTTTAAAAAGAAAAAAAAAAGTGTGTGTCTATACATATACATCTATGTCTATATACGTAGACGTGTGTAAAACTTTGTAGGACAAATGAGCTTCAATCTCACAATAATATTACCATGAGGGAAACAGAAGTTTGTTAATAAAGGAAGGGGCTTCCCTGGTGGCTCAGGGGTAAAGACCCTGCCCGCCAATGCAGGAGACCTGGGTTTGGCCCCTGGGTCGAGAAGATCCCATGGAGAAGGAAACGGCAACCCACTCCAGTATTCTTTCCTGAAAAATCCCATGGTCAGAGGAGCCTGGGGGGTTACAGTCCATGGAGTTGCAAGAGTCGAACACTGCTTAGCGACTAAACAACAGCAAATTAAGCACTAGGACTTTCCCAGTTTTTTAAAAAAAATATTTAGGTATTTCTTTGGCCACATTGGGTCTTAGTTGTGGCATGAAGGATCTTTCATTTGGCGTGCAGGCTTCTCTCCAGTTGTGTACAAGTTTAGCTGCCCTGAGGCACCATGGGATCTTAGTTCCCCGACCATTCAGGGACGATCAAATCTATGTCCCCTGCACTGAAGGCGGATTCTTAACCACCGACCACCAGGGAAGTCCCTAAAAATCATTCTTCTTGCTCTGCCCATTTGGAAAGAAAATGGAATTCTAAAGGAGATCCTGAAACCTCCGTGTCAACTTGTGTGTATTTTTAAAGCGACTCCATCTTCCACTTCATTTTCAAAGGCATCTCATGTGTTGCTTAAAGAAGTCAGTATACCTGACTGTTAACTTCACTTAAGCAGGTATCACAGATTCCCTTATTGCTTGCTGCATCTTCTTTACATTACCAGCTCTTGAAGAAATAACCCAGGGTTACACCCCAAAATATATTATGCTTTTTTTCTCATAGACTCTCTCAAAGGTCTTCTCAGCTTAAATGAACATCACTTTGATTGATTTCTCCAAGAAGGATCCAGTGAATTCAAATGTCTCTCCCTTATTTTCCCCTTGTTCTGACATACAGGTCTTTCTCATATTGAGAAGAGATACTATTTTGTATTACACTGGAAATAGCTGATGTTTCAATATAAATTATAGAGGAAGAATCTCTCAATATGTGATGCTAAACCCTTTTTTTGTCTTTTGATGAAATTTCATAACATATATTGTTTCATATCAAGATATGCAAAACTTCAAATGTCTACACTATCCTTTATTTCTCATTCTTCGGTCTAAATTTGGGACTGAAATATTGCACATGGTTCATAGATGTTGACAGTATGACAAAGGAAGCTGCAAATCATATACAAAAACCAGCAAATGGGAAAAATAAACTGTTTTTTCTCATATATTTTAGGTTCCTTGCCCCTTGGAATATCAATAAGTGCTGAGAGGTTAAATTAACATTTTTATATGCTTTTTTAAAATCAGACATCCCTAGCGGCTGAGTGGTAAAGAATCTATTGGCCAATACAGGAGACATGAGTTTGATCCCTGGGTCGGGAAGATCCCCTGGAGAAGGAAACAGCAACCCACTCCAGTATTCTTGCCTGGGAAACCCCATGGACAGAGGAGCCGGCAGGCTATAGCCCATGGGATTGCAAAGAGTCAGATGCAATCTGAGCACATATTATGGTGTAGGAAGTTGAAGAGATTTGAAGTCGAAGAAAACGTGATTACACTGAAGGTTTAGAAAGACTGTGTAAGCATCGGCTTAGAAGAATAACAGGAGGGTGTGAAGGGCAGATAGAGTGGCTACAATCCAGCAACCTGTACTGTAATAAAATCTTTATCCTACTCAGACTAACCGATAGCCAAAGAGGTCTTCTCTGATGGCTGCCTTTCGACTGGTAGAATATATGCAAGCATGCTCAGCTCTTTGCGACCCCATGGACTGTAGCCCTGCCAGGCTCCCCTGTCCATGGGATTTTCCAGGCAAGAATACTGGAGTGGCTTGCCATTTCCTTCTCCAGGGGATCTTCCCAACCCAGGGATTGAATCCGTGTCTCTTGTGCCTTCTGCACTGTAGGTGGATTCTTTACTGCTAAGTCATTGGGGAAATAGACCCCAGTTAAGGAGACTCACCTTGGAGCTGCCAGAGTCAGGGATTATAAATCCACAGATAATCTTCCACCTGGGCTTCCCAGGTGGTGCCAGTGGTAAAGAATTCACCTGCCAATCAATGCAATGCTCAGTCATGTCCAACTCTTTGCAACCCCATGGACTGTAGCCCACCAGGTTCCTCTGTCCATGGAATTCTCCAGCCAAGGACACTGGAGTGGGTAGCCATTCCCTTCTCCAGGGGATCTTACCATCCCACGGATGGAACCTGGGTCTTTTGCACTGCAGTGAGGATAGATCAAATATTAATATGAGTCTAATAAAACCCTTTTGGACATTCAGACGAATACAAAGCTGAACTAAGTATAACTGAGAATAGATAGAGGAACAGAGATTAAAAGGTGCTCAGAAAGAAACAATGGATTGACTTCAGCAACTGGAGGCGGGTCATAGGCAGGCAGGAGGAATCAAAGATGACTCCTGTTTCTGGCCTCAGGTACTGGGTAGATATTGGTATTACCAATTAAACTAAGAAATAGAAAGGGGGACAGGTTATGAGGAGAAAGGCTAGTTTTTGAAGTGTGACAGAATCTGATATACAGTAGATGGTATTCAGTCATAAAGTAAGTGAATTCAGTCAACAATAGATTATTGTCAACCCGGTGCTGGTATGTCTAGCCAATACTTTGCCCTTGAGAAATTCTAAGACCCGCTACAGGACTGTTGTTTACAGATCTTGGTCTCCCTGTGAAGCTGAGGAGGGGAAGCAGTTGTGAATCCAGGAAGCGCAAATAGCCCACAGCCTGGCCCTCAGCCGTCTACTCCCAGAGACATTGAGCAGACCCAGATGTCTCCATCTGAGCCAGTCCTGAGCTCACAAGGACAGCTTCCCAGGCCCCACCTCCTCTCCTCACTTTGCATCTCCTTATAAATTCCTTTGTCTGGCTGTGTAAGCTTTTTTTTTTTTTTTAAAGCATTGAACTGTCAAGAATATGTTAAACAAAAGACACAGGGCCTGAAACATTAGGTAAAAGAGTCATTTTAAAGCAGAAAACAGTATGAAATGCTTTGTACTCACCACATCAATTGCTGTTCTTTTCAGGTTAGAAGTTGAGGCTGTAACAAAAGAGCCGTCTTATAGGACGGCTCATGAAGAACACGCAGAAGAGTTATGGAATGAGACAGTGACTGGGACTCCCCACGACGTTCACTGTTAGATTCTTGAACTGAGTGAGCTCTGAGTTGAAGTCCCCTTGACAAAGCTTCTGTCAGAAACCAGGCCAAGCTGCTCCATGTCTGGGGACAGGGAAGTGAGGAGAAGTCGAGCCACCCTCGCTGCTGACTAGGACAGGAACATACAGGGAGCTGCCCTCTGCATGGCTGCCAGGATTCCCGGTCTGCATCCTTTGGTGGGGATGAGGATGCTGTTGGCAGTGAACCTTCTCATTGTCCGTCGCTCCCACGGTGGCATGCGCACACAGCTTACCCACCTCCTACCCAGACTTGCAGTAATGCAGGGATGGGAGGATGTCGCTAGATCTGTGGTTTCTCTGGGGGCACCATTTCCCCAGCATTCAGGCTCCAAATGGTCTCTCTCACTCTTTCCCCCAGCAGTAAATTTCTTTTTTGAGTTTTCATATATGAAAGCTCTGGGCTTTCCAGGTGGCGCTAGTGGTAAAGAACCCACACACCAGTGCAGGAGAGGAAAGAGACACGAGGTTTGATTCCTGGTTTGGGAAGATCCCCTGGAAGAGGAAATGGCAACCCACTCCAGTATTCTTGCCTGGAGAATCCCATGGGCAGAGGAGCCTGGTGGGCTACAGTCCACGGGGTCACAAAGAGTCGGACACGACTGAGCGACTTCACTCATTTCCCGAGGCATCTTTAGGTGATAGAAACAATGACAGAATAATGTATTACAACCTAAGAGTCAAATCAAATGACAACTTGCTCAAACTCATGTCCATCGAGTTGGTGATGCCATCCAACCATCTCATTCTCTGTCGTCCCCTTCTCCTGCCTTCAATCCTTCCCCACATCAGGGTCTTTTCAAATGAGTCAGTTCTTCACATCAAGTGGCCGAAGTATTGGAGTTTCAGTTTCAGCATCAGTCCTTCCAATGAATATTCAGGACTGATTTCCTTTAGGATGGGACTAGTTGGATCTCCTTGCAGTCTAAGGGACTCTCAAGAGTCTTCTCCAACATGACAGTTCAAAAGCATCAATTCTTTGACACAGCTTTCTTCACAGTTCAACTCTCACATCCATACATGACCACTGGAAAAACCATTGCCTTGACTAGACGGACCTTTGTTGGCAAAGTAATGTCTCTGCTTTTTAATATGCTGTCTAGGTTAGTCATAACTTTTCTTCCAAGGAGTAAGCGTCTTTTAATTTCATGGCTGCAGTCACCATCTGCAGTGATTTTGGAGCCAAAAAAAAATAAAATAAAGTCTGTCACTGTTTCCACTGTTTCCCCATCTATTTCCCATGAAGTGATGGGACCAGATGCCATGATCTTACTTTTCTGAATGTTGAGCCTCAAGCCAACTTTTTTACTCTCCTCTTTCACTTTCATCAAGGGCTCTTTAGTTCTTCTTTGCTTTCTGCCATAAGGGTAGTGTCATCTGCATATCTGAGGCTGTTGATATTTCTCCCAGAAATCTTGATTCCAGCTTGTGCTTCATCCAGCCCAGTGTTTCTCATGATGTGTTCTGCATGTAAGTTAAATAGGCAGGGTGACAATATACAGCCTGGATGTACTCCTTTCCTGATTTGGAACCAGTCTGTTGTTCCATGTCCAGTTCTAACTGTTGCTTCCTGACCTGCATACAGATTTCTCAAGAGGCAGGTCAGGTGGTGTGGTATTCCCATCTCTCTAAGAATTTTCCAGAATTTGTTGTGATCCACACAGTCAAAGGCTTTGGCATAGTCAATAAAGCAGAAGTAGATGTTTTTCTGGAACTTTCTTGCTTATCTGGAAGTTCACAATTCACTTACTGTTGAAGCCTAGCTTGGAGAATTTTGAGCATTACTTTATTAGCATGTAAGATGAGTACAATTGTGTGGTAGTTTGAGCATTGTTTGGCACTGCCTTTATTGTAAAGTAAAATTAATTAATTAATAATTTTTTAAAAATTGCCATTCAAACTGAAAAAAAAAAAAAGGTGACCTTTTCCAGTCCTGTGGCCACTTCTGAGTTTTCCAAATTTGCTGGCATATTGAGTGCAGCACTTTCACAGCATCATCTTTTAGGATTTGAAATAATTCAACTGGAATTCCATCACCTCCACTAGCTTTGTTCATAGTGATGCTTCCTAAGGCCCGCTTGACTTCACATTCCAGGATATCTGGCTCTAGGTTGGTGATCACACCATCATGATTATCTGGGTCATGAAGATCTTTTTTGTATAGTTCTTCTGTGTATTCTTGCCACCTCTTCTTAATATCTTCTGCTTCTGTTAGGTCCATACCATTTCTGTCCTTTATTGTGCCCATCTTTGCATGAAACATTCCCTTAGTATCTCTAATTTTCTTGAAGAAATCTCTAGTCTTTCCTATTCTATTGTTTCCCTCTATTTCTTTGCATTGATCACTGAGGAAGCTTTATCTCTCCTTGCTATTCTTTGGAACTCTGCATTCAAATGGGTATATCTTTCCTTTTCTCCTTTGTCTTTCGCTTCTCTTCTATTCACAGCTATTTGTAAGGCTTCCTCAGACAACTATTTTGCCTTTTTGCATTTCATTTCTTTGGGGATGGTCTTGATCCCTGCCTCCTGTACAGTGTTACGAACCTCTGCCCATAGTTCTTCAGGCACTCTATCAGACCTAATCCCTTGAATCCACTTGTCACCTCCACTGTATAGTCATAAGGGATTTGATTTAGGTCATACCTTGAATGGTCTAGTGATTTTCCCTACTTTTTTCAATCTAAGTCTGAATTTGGCAATAAGGAGTTCATGGTCTGTGCCACAGTCAGCTCCCAGTCTTTTTTTTCCTGACTGTATAGAACTTCTCCATCTTGGCTGCAAAGAATATAATCGATTTGATTTTGGTATTGACCATCTGGTGATGTCCATGTGTAGAGTCTTCTCTTGTGTTGCTGGAAGAAGGTGTTTGCTATGACCAGGGCATTCTCTTGGCAAAACTCTATTAAACTCACTTATCTAGGGTTACACATTTAAACACATGCTCATTTCCCTCTGATACCCATCTTTGATTTTTGGAAATGAGTATCAGACTTTAGAAACTTATTTCCCAAGGCATCTTTAGGTGATAGAAACAATGATAGAATAATGTATAACAACCTAAGAGTCAAATCAAATGACTACTCAATGAAATACATACCAAATGGTGTTACAGAGGGATTTTCACCCTTTCATCACTTATGCAGGATGAGTTAGAAAATTAGATGACCAATAGTGATTCTCTTCCTTATTTTACATTCATGCGCACAACACTACACAGTATATTTCTTTTCTTTCTTTTTTTGGCCATTCTGTGCAGCTTGCAGGATCTTAGTTCCCACACCAGGGACTGAACTTGTGCCCCCACAATGAGCACCAAGGCTCAACCACTGGACCACCAGGGAATTCCCCAAATTGTATTTCTTATCTCAAACTATTTCCTATAAAAATGTGTTTCCTTAGCCAAAATGGTTGTCGAACATAATTTCCCCTGCAAAGTCTTCAAAAGAAGAATGTTATCACCATAGACAGGAACTGAGGTACTGAGATAAAAGCCACACTTGAGTATCCACGTATTTTATTTGTTCACATTTATCCTATTTGAGGTTAACACTACATCATTGGACAGTTTAAAAAAATCATTCTGTAAACAAAAGTAAAAACAGCAGCAACAGCTAAAAATAAGGACACAATGGATTCTAAAATAAAGGAATGTATTGGAAGGAATATTCTGAATATGCAAAGAAAATGTGACCATGATTATGAATTCAACAATAAGAAGAAAAAAATTCCAACATCTGTAAAAGACAAAACCGTAACAGTAATAAAAAAGAAGCGAAAATACAAAGTGCAGGTGCGACAGGTTTCATTTCCAAGTCCATTCAGTAAATAGAGCATACTATTCTCTTACATAAAGTGTCAAGTTCCGCTTTACACATTCAGTTGCGTGACCTCACAGACTTTTTTTCATTTTACATTATCTCTACATTGATTTAACTGGAAAGATGGTCATATGTGATACATGATGTGATTTCGTGAACCTATGGAGAGCATGGAAATGGCAAAGTTTATTGTTTTACTGTTTGCGGTATTTGCAATGAGTAACGAGAAGCTGAAAATTCAGTATAAGAAGCATCAGTACTTTTACCCTTCCCCCATCCCCACCCTACCCCAAAATTCTGAGTCCTGTTATCATTTTTGTTGCCACTTTCAGATTCTCTGTCACAGAAGACTGTTCATTTCCCCCTGAATTCCGGCCAGCTGACTTAAATCATCAGTTTTTCAATGCAATTTGGTCCGGTATTTGCCCAAACTGATCAAAGAGAGGTGTTATTCTGGCATCACATAAAAATCACTTATACTTTCCTAACAGCTTAGAACCTCAAATGGGAATGCCTGCAGAATATGCTTTTTGAATAGAGGACTTTTATGAAATATATTTCAAATCTTAAAAAATAGCTTAATGCTCCCTTAAAGTGGTATAGAATTTACCCCAGCTGACAATGCCTATGCCATTTAAGAACATTCTCTCTCTGTGTGGCATCTCACTTTCCTTACAGCTCTAATTTTATTCAAAAAGCCCAAATACACAAGGGCTGCTGCCTTATTTAGCCTTTAAACAGCACTATGTATACAGCTCAACAGCAAGATTAAGAAGTTATAAATACACACATATCACAGACAGAGTCATCTTTTTTTTGGAATTCAATGCATTCTGGTAAATCCCCCTCCCCTCAACAAGAGAGCGGTACTATACCTACATGGAGGTGTTTTAAGTATTTCTCCAACAGCTTTTCGTTGTATTATATTATGAAAACACTAGGCTTCAAGCCGGGCACTAATAAATATTCTTCTTTAAAAATTTGTTCACACTAACTGGTCAAATATTTTAACCTGTTTTTCTTTACACACAGTTTTACATACATACAACTAGTTACTTGACCCATGGAGCAGATGATTCAGTATGGTTGGTTTTTGAATCAATAATTTAGCCTAATAATCTTCAAAGAGTGCAACAAGACAGGAAAAAAATATCTAACTAGAAGTCAGGATATGAATGTGCTTCTTTAGATCTTGGGCAAAATATTACATCTTAAAAATAGCTAAGGATTTGAAAAAAGAAAAACTGAGTTTGAGTTCATCTATTAGCTGTGCAATCTAAAGAAAATTAAAAACAAAAATTTTCTACTGTGAAACTGGGATAATTGTAGCAATCTTACATATGAAAAATGAAAGACATTTAGCACAATGCCTGGCACCTTGACAAGCATACAATAAATACACACTGATTTTATTATCCTCTCTGGGTTTTAGTTTTTTCATTGTGATAATTTAGAGAATTAGGCTAAATGACTCCCTAGGTGTACTCTTCTCCCAAATGTGTTCAAATTACTAAAGATAATTAGTTGCACTTTGAATAGTCAATTTCACAAAGTTTTCTGGTTGCCATGTTCTCTTTTGAGATGGTTTGGATCAGGATGTAGTATAACATTTCCTTTGTTTCTGGCATTTTCATTAGAATATGGTGCTATGGGAGATATTTATTTATTTATTTATTTTATGATAGCAGACAATTCTTTCAACTGAATTTGTCTCTGGTCTTGTGAAAAATAGGTCTCAGTAGTTAATTACTTTAGAAGATTAATATGTCTGTGTCCAGCTATTCCTGACTTTAACCAATGATTTATGCTCTCAAAATCTTGGTGATTTTTAATTAATCACCATAGTCTCTTTATAGATAGTAAGGAAGAAGTCAAAGCTACCCATTTACTCTTACAAATCAAGGGTGAATGAATCTAGCTCTTTGAAAATGACAAACATGTAGAGCAGTGACCAGGGTGATTTTCTGGTCATGATTACCAGAAATTGTGAAAGCATGTCCTCGCAGTGCAGCTTGTCCTCCTCGTGGGAGCCGGCACTCAGCACCGAGTAGGAGGACATGGAGCTGTCGTCCTTGGTGTCGTCGTCGGAGACGAGCATGGAGGAGCAGGCCCCGTGGTCCCGGGGCGAGGAGTCCTCCAGCTTGATGTCCTCCATCTGTCCGCCCAGGGAGTGCTCCTCGCCGGCTCCGGCCAAGCTGGCCGGGAGGGGCTCCGCGGCTTCGGGCACGTAAGGCTGGCTCGGCCCCTTCTTGGGGAAGAGCACGCTGCCGGGGAGGCCCTGGTGGCCGGCCGGCCCGCTGCCCCCGCCCCCGCCCTCCTTGGCAGGCTGGGGGGCGAAGAGCTTGCCCACTTCCCCAATCTCCAGCAGGAGGCTGGTCACCGCGGCCGTGGCGTGGTACAGCTCCTGCTCGTTGGGGTCCTCGCTGAACATGTTGTACATTGTCTTACACAGCTCGATAAACTGCCCCTGAAAGATGATCGGGGAAAACACAAGACCATGACCACGTCATAGGGAGTACAGAGCCAGGACCCAAGTGGACTGCAAAGCCGCTTAATATCAGGACCCCTGCAAGAAAGTCCTGTTGTGCAGGTTTAAAGAGATGGATGGTGGATTCAAGTCTCTTTATGGTGTGTGTGCTAAGTCGCTTCAGTCGTGTCTGACTCTTTGCAACCCTACAGACTGTAGCCCGGCAGGCTCCTCCGTCCATGGGATTCTCCAGGCAAGAATTCTGGAGTGGGTTACCATTTCCTCCTCCAGGAGTTCTTCCTGACCAGGGATTGAATCTGCATCTCCTGTCTCCTGCATTGGCGTGTGGGCTCTTTACCACTAGCTTTATGACTGTAGTCAAGCAGGATTTGAACCCGCACAGGGAGATGCAAATGGCTTTCCTCTTGGTCACAACTACAGGTCTCTTTATTAGTGGTTCCTTTGTTATACAATGTTTAATTAACTCTTTTATCCTTTCTTGCAGACTTTTAAGTAAATCGTAGACCTCATCTTATTTCATGCCTATACATTCAGCATTCGGCCCAAGTTCTCCAAGTTCAGCTCAAATCCTCTCTCCCATGACACATCTGCTGGTTTCTCTGGCTAGAAGTCATGTTTTCTACCTCCACCCAGATAATTTATCTCTTCTTCTGTTAATAAAAAGTATTTTCATCCTGTATTTTAAATTATTTACATGGTTTTATCTTCCTCATTATATTTCAGCTGTTTAAGGGTCAGACACCTATTTATAGCTGAGTACAGTGGTTTGAAAATGGCATGAGCTTGTCTTTTGAATATCTGATGGTATTTTAAAATGTTTTTTGGCACACCATGAGGCTTATAGGTCTTAGTTCCCCTACCAGGGATTGAATCTGTGTCCCCTGCATAGGAAGCACAGAGTCTTAACCACTGGACTGTCTGGGAAGTCCCTCTGAGGGTTTTTTTGTTTGATTTTTACTTTTTTTTTCATTTTAGGGTATAGCTGATCAACAATGTTATGATAGTTTCAGGTGAACAGCAAAGGGACTCAACCATATATATACATGAATCCATTCTCCCCTAAACTTCCCTCCCACCTAGGCTGTCACAAAACATTGAGCAGAGTTCCATGTGCTATACAGTTAGTCCTTGTCGATAATCAATTTTAAATATAGCAGTGTGTACCAGACCATCCCAAACTCCCTAACTATCCTGCCGGTCTCCTGCCCCCGCCACCCCTGGCAACCGTAAGTTTGTTTTCTCAGTCTGTGAGTCTCTTTCTATTCTGTAAGTAAGTACATTTGTGTTGTTTCTTTTTAGATTCCACATATAAGGCATGCCATATGATATTTCTCCTTCTCTGTCTGACTTATTTCACTCAGGATGACAACCTCCAGGTCCATCCATGTTGCTGCATTATTTCATTCTTTTTAATGGCTGGGCAATATTCCATCGTATATAGGTATTACATCTTCTTTACCCATCCCTATGTTGATGGACACTGAGGTGGCTTCCATGTCTTGGCTACTGTAAACAGTGCTGCAGTGAACACTGGTGTGGTGCATGTATCCTATGGATGATGTTTTCCTCTGGATATGTGCCCAGGAGTGGGACTGCAGGGTCGTATGGTAGTTCTATTTTTTTTTTTTTTTCTGGGAACCTCCATACTGCTCTCCCTAGTGGCTGTACCAACTTACATTCTCGCCAACAGCGTAGGAGGGTTCCCTTTCCTCTGAGGGTATTTTTAATGATTGAGATAAGAATGCATGTACTCTCAAAATACCACAATATTTTGTGGTTCCCATTTTCTGAGGTGGTCATTTCCTCATAACAGAGCATACTTTAAATGCACAAAAGCATGCACAAAATACATTCAAATAGGTACTAAATAAGTGCTCCAAGTTACCATTATCCTTGAGAGATGCTTATTCTACATTTATCTATGACTGAAAACAGAGCTTCAAGGTTTAAAATGAATGAATTGTGCTGTTGAGCATTCACCTGATTCAATTTTGGTAAATCCTTTGCATTCTTTGATTTGGCTTTATTTTCTGGAGTCCAGAGTCTCAGATAATTACGATTTTCTTGAGAGTTCACCCTCTTCCCTAAAATCCAAATACCAAGAAATTAGTGTTCAAATGTCAGGAAGCAACTGTTGAACCAGCAGTAAGGGAAACACAGAGAAGAGGAAGTCTGTACCTCTGTCTGGCTTTAAACTCACTGTAACAAAGCCATCATCTGCGCTGTGTTTGCTTCTGCTGTCCAATCCAACCACTGCCAAAAGAGTTAGAAGGAAAAGAAGGAGAGCGTCACATGATAAACCCACAGGTTTATTAGCATGTGCAAGAGAAAACAGAAACACCTCTAGGTGGGGTTACAGTCGGAGAAAGCACTATGCTGGAGGGCTTACTCCATTATCTCACTATATCCTTACTGTACCCAAGGTGACAGCTCTCATCTCCCGTGTTCCCACAAGGACCCTGAGGCTCCCAGATACACGAAGCTGCTGGAGGTCACCTAGACGGAGCTGTTATCCTGACCAGAGCTCCTGCCTGTAATACGTATGTCAATAAGAAGACAGCATCTGCCTCTCATCCTCTCCACTCAATCACTTAGGTGCTTGCAGTTCAAAAGCAGGTCTGAGCTGTACTTCCTTAGGGACTGTAAGATTTAAGAGGCAAAAGGACCCAAGAACAACTCACACTGATTTTCGAACAGGTGAAGTCAGGAAGCTGCCATAATGATGAAGTAAATAGGGCATGGCAGCAGCAAGTGGGAAGATGCTGCTGAGATTCACACATGGCAAAGCAGAACAAGTTCACATATTAAGCTGGAGGTATTCCCAATGAGCCAGACCATGTCTGGGTCGACCTAACAACCACACAGAGCAGGGGTTGGCAAACTTTCCCTGTAAAGGGCCAGATGGCAAATATCTGAGGCAATTCTACCACTGCAGTGTGAGAACAGCCATAGGCAATACATAATTGAATGAGCTTGGCCGTGTTCCTGGCTGTGTTCCAATAAAACTTTACTTATAGGCAGTAACATTTACATTTTATATTATTTTAATTTTTTAATGTACATTTTATATTATCACAGGCCATACAAAGAGGTGGTGGGCCAGATTTGGTCCAAAGTTTGCTGACATGTGTTACAGAGCAGCATACCTGACTGCAGGTCAGGCTTTTTCTTTTATTTGTTTATTTGGCTGCAATTGGGTCTTAGTTATAGCATGAAGGATCTTTAGTTGTGGCATATGGGATCTAGTTCCCTGACCAGGGATTGAACACATGCCCTCTTCTTGGGAGCACAAAATCTTAGCCACTGGACCACCAGGGAAGTCCCAGTCATACATGGTCCTTTTGATGGACTAAAGTACCCACTCTCCAGCAGCTGCATGCATGCTAAGTCACTACAGTCATATCTGACTCTCTGTGACGCTATGGACTATAGCCCACCAGGCTTGTCTGTCCATGGGGATTCTCCAGGCAAGAATACTAGAGTGGGCTGCCATGCCCTTCTCCAGGGGATCTTCCTGACCCCAGTAGTTACTCAAGTTCAAAAATCCGAAAAGAAAAGAGCATATTAGGCAACTGTATTCATATACTTCCTTGGCGCCTAGCTTTAGGGGCAACTTGGTTTCCAACAACAGAGGGCTCTGTAGAACAAAAACAGAGCAGGCCCGATGAGAAAAAGTCGCTTACCATGTGTGCACTCTGGGGTGATGTCTTCAAAGAAGTACTGAGTCGCTTCAAAAGCAGAATCTGGCTCATCTTGATCGGAGGATGGCTCTGGAGAGAGAGGAGAGGCAATTCTCACAGTGGCAGGGGCCACGACTCAGTGACAGTGTGCTTTAATTATGAAAGAAGCGACACAGGGAAGCCACAGCATTGAGGGGCCTGGAATACCCACAGCCTTAAAAACCTCATGGGAGAGGGGTTCCCTCCATTTCAAACTCCATCTTCCTTTATAACAAAGCCTCACCAAAGGGTCCCTTCACATTTTCCTTTTTTGGAAACTTTCCTAAATCCTATGGAATGATGCTTTAAGGAACCAAATTTTAGATTATTCTCAAATCTACAGTTTTATTCTATCTCTATCCTTAGAGCTAATCCCCCTTCCTTCCTCCGTCCCTCTCTCTCCCTCTCTTCCTCTTTCTTTCTCTTTCCCTTCCTCTCTTTCTTTCTTTTTTAGTATTTGCTAGATATTTCCAACTGGTGGCCAACCCGGTTTAAACCTGAACTCAAAAAACCTCACCATCTTTCCCACTGTCTCTGTCAGAGGTAAGACTGCTCTCCCTAGACTCAGAATCCCAGGAGTTACCAAGTGCTATTTATTCGTTCTCTTGCAAAAGTCTGCTCTATTACAGCAGCTCACACTTTGGACAAATGAATGACCACTGAACCAAGCACCTGCTGATTCAGGAACTCCTGGCAATAATACTGTTCAGTTTGTTGTTAGTGATCAATGAGTGATTTTTGTATATCAAAGAAGAGGCAAACAGGTCACACCAAGAAAGACATCAAGCCAGGCCAGGGCCACGGGTACACGTGCTACTCTGCGTGGCTCACTTACCAGGTAGGACGTGCATTTTGTACAGGAGTTTGAGCTTCTCTGTGAGGTCCCCATGGCACGCGGACCTAGAAGTCACATAAGTACCAATATGAAATGTACTGTGCTTGCAACAGCCCCGCCCCACCCCAAGGCTTAGTGTCCCCTTGAAGCAAAACCTTTTACAAGCTGAAACTCAGATATTGTGTGGGATTGGTGTTAAAAGCTCTGAAATGAGGATGTTTGGTTTCAAAGTCTTTGTATAAATACCATGTGCCTTTGGGAGAGTGAACTTCTCCGGATCTCAGTTTCCCCTCTACGAGGCAGGATGACAAATTAGAAAATCCTACCAGTGGTCTTGACATCAGGACCCACGAAAGGTGAAAATTAAAGGTTCCTAGATTAGCAGCTGGCACAAATTAAATGAGTGTTACTGACACAAAGGGTTTCCCTTGTGGCTCAGACAGTAAAGAATCTGCCTGCCAATGTAGATGTGGGTTTAATCCCTGGGTCAAGAAGATCCCCTGGAGAAGGGAATAATAACCCACTCCAGTATTCTTGCCTGGAAAATTCCATGGACAGAGGAGCTGGGGGGCTTCAATGCATGGGGTTGCCGAGTCAGACATGACTGAGCGACTAACACTACTGATAAGAAATGCCCAGTGACTGGGCCTCAATATCATAATTGCTAGAGTTCAGAAATAACCTTGATACATGTTTTTAAAGCCTATTTTTTAAAAAATTTAATTTTATTTGGTGCCATGCCTTGCAGCATGCCGGGGGTCTTAGTTCCGCGACCAGCGATTGAACCCATGCCCTCCACATCCAGAGCATGGAGTCTTAACCACTGGACTAATACATGTTTGAGAGTGCTTCAAATTATTCATTTTAGAAATCCTTTTTAGTTGCTTCTGGTCTCTTAAATAGTTCTTCAGTTCAATTTAGCCTAACCTAGCTGCCATTAAGGGCGTCCCCAGTGGCTCAGCAGTAAAGAATCAGCCTGCAATGCAGGAACCACAGGAGACGTATCCAATCCCTGGGTTGGGAAAATCTCCTGGAGGAGGGCATGGCAACCCACTCCAGGATTCTTGCCTGGAGATTCCCATGGAAGAGAAGCCTGGTGGGCTATAGTCCAGAGGGTCACAAAGAGTCGGACATGACTGAGTAACTTAGCATGCACACAGCTGCCATTATATCACCACTGTTTCAATCCAAAGAATCTTGTTACTTTCTCCCTTAAAGTCAATAGGTATTTCAGGAATCAGAAAATACTTGGTAAATTCATATTCTCAGTGCACAGAGTTCAAGATGAATCAGATTTGGGAAAAGAGGAATCAGAGGATCTGGACTGGTTGACAGGGAGAGCAGGGATCATCTCGCCCGACCTCCCATGTCCACATTCACACAGGAGAGGATCCAGCACCTGCTTGAACATCCTCAGAGTCAGAGATGGGGAGCTCATCCCAACCAGAGGCATCTCATCCCACTAGGGAATTCCTGGAACACTGAAAGTGCTCCTGTCATTTTTACTTCAGTCAGGACCCTTAACCTGCAGACTCAGGTTCATCAAGTTCATGAACTGCATACAACATAAAATGTGTTCACAGGCCAGTGTCATTTTGGGGGAAGAAAATTTCCACAGTCCTTATCAGATCTCAGAGATTATGACTCAACAAAAGACGCAGAACTATTCCTCTTCCTGACTCTTGAAAGTCAAACAGAAGAGGTCTACCACATCTTCATTGCAACCACCCTTCAGATTTTAAGGTCCTGTTTCCCACCAGCTTCTCTTTTCAAGGCAAATTTATATCCCCAGGCTACACCTCTCTAAGTCTTTTTCAACTTTCTCATATGACACAGTTTGTATACTCTTTTTTATATTTACTCACATCTACCTTATGTGTTAATGCGCCCATCAGTCCAGAGAATTCCAGATGGCTTTTGTCCACCGTGGAAAACAGTGGAATTTTCTTGACTCTTCCCCTAATAGAGCCTAAGTCTGCATTCATCTGTTTATACTCCTCAGTCTGGAGTTGGACTACACAGTCAACTAAACCTCAAGACGTCTGCACACTGACTCATACTAATCATGAAAATAATGACAGACATTCGTGAACCATTCACTTTGTGAGGACAGGAGAGCCTGATGTGCCGCAGGCCCTGGGCAACTGAACAACCACAAACCCTCTGTTCACGTCTTTCCATGTGCATTTCACTTCCCTCTCCCAAGAATTCTATGAGATGGGCACCGTTATTATCCCAACTTTACAGATGAGAAAGGCTGGGCTTACGCAAGTAATGTGTTCAAGGCCATAAGCTACTAACAGCAAGTGGCAGGCCCAGGATTTGAGCTCAGATTTGTCTGACTCTAGAAAGCATAGCTGCAACCACTATATGTATGTATATGCAGACATACAGTCCTTTTACAATCATTTCTTAAAATTTAAGACTTCTGGAGATTCTCCTGGTGGTCCACTGGTTAAGAATCCACTTGCCAATGCAGGGGAAAGGGGTTCGATCCCTGGTCAGGGAAGATTCCACATGCCTTTGGGCAACTAAGTCCCTGAGCCACAGCTACCGAGCCCACATGCCCTAGAGCTCACGCTCTGAAACGAGAGTAGCCCCTGCTTATCCCAACTATGGAAACCCCCGGGCAGCAAAACACCCAGCACAGCCAAAAATAAGCAAATAAATAAATAATTTTTTAAATGTTAGTCTTTTGATTTATCTCTATCAATTTGTTATTACCAATCATTCCCTCCTCTAGTATTATTTTTTTCCATCTTGTTTTTGTCCTCCAACATGCTGACTGTCTCTTCCAGCTTTGTGTAACTGACACATTTAGTGTTCCTTCTCTACCTTGATAGCTTAAATCACTGAGTCAGGTAGAGGGGCTTCCTAGTCATTGTAGAGACAACAATAACTAACACTTTCTGAGCCAGGCACTGCTGTAGGAACGTAACTTGAATTATTTCTTTCAGTCCCGACAATCATTACTTTGTAAATGAGGAAACAACCACAGAGGTTAAACATCAAGCCCAGTGTATAGAGAACTCTCCGTTGGCTGTCATGCTTTGGGAGCAGGGTTCAATCAGTCATGGAATCACCAGCTTCCATTTCCCTCCAGCTCTCCAACATCCAATGACCATCTGCTTGTGACATAAGTGGCTTGTTTAGAAAAGCTGCCTTCCGGGCAATACCACTGAAAAAGGAGATCCAGCTACTTTGCGCCTTCAGATAGTAATCTCTTATCTCTAACTCCATAGAGACTCATCTGGTCACTAATTTCAGGGGGGGATCTTTCTGGGGATGGACACTGAAATTACTGACCCACCTTTTCCAGAATTCTTTCTTTAGTTTCTTAAGACTTGAACAGAATGTCTCTTTCCTAGTCGACTTGTCCATCTCCATAGCTGTAATCGACCTGCATGACTGACCACAGCTCTGAGCCTCCTCCCAGCAATCTAGGTGGAATTTATTTTGCTCAAAGAACTCAACTGCATTTTAAGAAGCCTAAGTACTCTTCTCCAGTATTTTCACGATCATGGACTGCAAGCCTCTCTTTCCTTTTCCCGAGATTTTGAAGAGTATTTGCCTTGTTGGGGTTTGACTAAGCTTAAACAAATTATATATTTATATTGATTCCTGTCCCTTTCTACACATTGGTATTTTCATCCTGAACATGTTTCCCACAAGCAGATTTACCCCACAACGAATTGACCATAAGGTCATTTTGCCATAAAAGATAAAAATAATTACTGGTTGATGGTAATTAACCAGTTGATGGTATATTACACTTGAAAAACAGATATCAATTTTTGCAAATCCTTCAGCAAGCTAATCTAAGCCAGACTGTGTTTTCACCATTTTCAAGAAACTTATATACTCATCAGGGATCACATAACCATTTCCTTTTCAGGGGGCAGGAGGAGCTTGATTCTCCTTTTGCCATCAATGTCTAATACTGAGTGATAAATTTGGTAAAGACAGCCTGAGAGGAGAAGCTGTCCTACCCAAATTAGTTAAAGAATCAATTATTAGTGCTCTTGAAGGTCACTGTGAATTAGTAGCCACTTCTTGTGGCTCAGATGGTAAAGCATCTGTCTACAATGCGGGAGACCCAGGTTCGATCCCTGGGTAGGGAAGATCCCCTGGAGAAGAAAATGGCAACCCACCCAGTACTATTGCTTGGAAAATCCCATGGACAGAGGAGCATGGTAGGCTACAGTCCACGGGGTTGCAAAGAGTTGGACACGACTGAGATACTTCACTTCATTTCTTTTACATCTGCCATAGCTTGGTAAACTTCTAGTTTTGATGAGTGAGAGGGATGACTATACTCATCAAGTTCAGTTCAGTTGCTCAGTCATGTCCGACTCTTTGTGACCCCAGGGACTGCAGCACTCCAGGCTTTCCTGTCCATCACCAACTCCTGAAGCTTGCTCAAACTCATGTCCATCAAGTCAGTGATGCCATCCAACCATCTCATCCTCTGTCATCCCCTTCTCCTCCTGCCCTCAATCCCTCCCAGCATCAGGGTCTTTTCCAGTGAGTCAGTTCTTCGTATCAGGTGGCCAAAGTATTGGAGCTTCAGCTTCAGCATCAGTCCTTACAATGAATATTCAGAGTTGATTTCCTTTAGGATTGACTGTTTGGATCTCCCTGCAGTCCAAGGGACTCTCAAGAGTCTTCTCCAACAGCACAGTTCAGAAGCATCAATTCTTCAGCACTCAGCTTTCTTTATGGTCCAACTTTTACATCCATACATGACTACTGGAAAAACCATAGCTTTGACTAGATGGACCTTTGCTGGCAAAGTGATGTCTCTGCTTTTTAATATGCTATCTAGGTTGATCACAGCTGTTTTTCCCAAGGAGCAAGCATTTTTTAATTTCATGGCTGCAGTCACCATCTGCAGTGATTCTGGATCCCAAGAAGATAAAGTCTGTCACTGTTTCCACTGTTTCCCCATCTATTCCATGAAGTGATGGGACCGGATGCCATGCTCATCAAAGGATTTACAAACACTGACTCGTTATCCTTTTCTAGAGTCGTGACTGTCAACTAGGTATTTTTATCTCTCATGTTGAAACGGCCTTATGGCCAATTAGTTGTACACTGAAACTGGTTGCAGCAAAGATGTTTACAGCAAAAATTCCTTGACCCCTTTCTACATGTAGAATCTGTCTTTTTTTCCTCTCCTTATTTTGTCCAAAGGTCATTAAAAAAAAAAAATCTCCCTTTTGATAGATACCAATGATACTAAGTAGTTACTTTGGAACAAAAAAGATTAGGAGAGGGTCAAAATGTCTCTAGCCTTGTCTAGATCGTTTCACTTTTTTATTTTATTTTGCTCACTTTTAAAAAACTTTATCTGTGGTGGATTCATGTTGATGTATGGCAAAACCAATATAATATTGTAAAGTAATTAGCCTCCAATTAAAATAAATAAATTTATATTTTAAAAAATTACCAAAAAAACTTTATCGCTTTTATATTTTTATTTTTGGGGCCATGTCGCATGGCATATGGGATCTTAGTTCCCTACCCAGGGATTGAACCTGCACCCCCTGCAATGGAGGCTTGCAGTCTCCACCACTGGATCACCATGCAAGTTCCTTTGATCACTTTTTTAAAAAGCAGAATGTATTTATGCATTATTTGTGTAAATAAAAATCAGTACCTCCTTCTTCCCCCCCAAAAAAGGAAAGAAAAAATTCTGTTTGCTGTCCTTAAGCACAGAATAATGAAAAAGGACATGCTTCTGAGACAAACTTTGCCTGAATCCTGGGCCCAGCATGGACAAACTGCCTTTCAGTTCAATAACAGATATATTTTGACTTGCTAAAAATGAATGTTCCAGCATGTTGCTTATCAACATGGCTTTTCTGAGCCACCATCTCTTTAACTGAAAATGAAGGTAGTAATAATAAACACACAGATAATAAAGCATCATAGTTACTGCACAACCCTGCTTCCAGGAGGCTTGAGTTCAAACACCAACTTTGCAGTTGTGTGCCTCAGGTAAATTAAATGTACATAAAGTCTGAGAGCAAAGCCTGGCTGAGTAAGTGCTGTATAAATGTTAGTTATCAACACTATTGTGTGCTTCTGTGCTCCTGCTCAGTTGTGTCTGACTCTTTGTGACCCCATGGACTGTAACCCGCCAGGCTCCTCTGTCCATGGGATTCTCGAGGCAAGAACACTGGAGTAGGTTGCATGCCCTCCTCCAGGGGATCTTCCTAACCCAGGGATCGAACCCATATCTCCTGTGTCTTCTGCACTGGCAGGCAGATTCTTTACCACTGAGCCGCCTGGGAAGTGCAGATCAATACTATTATTACCTCAAAGGTCTGTTTGGATTAAGTGATGATGTACAAGTTCTAAAGCATCACAACGGTGCCTATGCTTAACAAAGGCTAGTTTCCTCCATGTAGCCCTCTCGAATGATCTATCTGAGTGCTTTCTACAAATAGTTTTTACTTATCTAAGGCAGCCTCACCTACTCCCCTTTGTTTTTTTAACAACCATCAGTTTCCTCTGGTCTTTAAGCCTTCCAAGTCATTATTCTTTACGATTTAGGGTGCTTTCTGGAATCATTGTTGGCTCAATACCTTATGCCTTCATCTTCCCTTTGGGCACATGTCACTTTCAAGAGCATGAGTCACAGAGTGTAGCACAATTAGAATTAAAAATTTTTTCCTATTTATTTCTGGCAGCCCGACATAATGCCTGCTACATCCACAACCTCATGTCAGGTGAAGCTCGACCACCACATAGCTTTTCTGCTCAAATATTAATGCAACAAGCCCAGTGGAATATAGGGCAGTAAACAAGTCAGACAGCGAGGCTGACAGGCAGAAACCCGTGATGCTTGTCGGGTGTGGGTGTGCATTCTCAGGAATGGACACGTTTCCTCCCCACAAAATGGAGAGAAAAGACTTCCACTAGACTGCAGAGCTGTTCATTTTTTTTAGCCTTTTATTAAATTATGCAATGTTTCATAAAATTTTATGAAATATATCGTATGTAGGATAAATATACGGAGAAGGCGATGGCACCCCACTCCAGTACTTTTGCCTAGAAAATCCATGGATGGAGGAGCCTGGTAGGCTACAGTCCATGGGGTCGCTAAGAGTCCCACAAGACTGAGCGACTTCACTTTCATTTTTCACTTTCATGCATTGGAGAAGGAAATGGCAACCCACTCCAGTGTTCTTGCCTGGAGAATCCCAGGGACTGGGAGCCTAGTGGGCTGCCATCTATGGGGTCGCACAGAGTCAGCCACGACTGAAGTGACTTAGCAGCTTAGCAGCAGCAGCAGGATAAACATATATTGGGACAAGTAAAAGCTATCCACATCCCAAACATTTCTTCTTCCCTCATAAAGTTACTGTGGTCTGTGAATTTAGGGTTTAAGGTGGTATTCTTGCAAATTCCATGATAAAATATATTAACTAGTTCTGAAGACTATCTGTGGGCTGGTGGCTCAGATGGTGAAGAATCCACCAGCAATGTGGGAGACCCAGGTTTGATCCTGGATGGGGAAGATCCCCTGAAGAAGGGCATGACAACCTGCTCCAGTATTCTTGCCTGGGAAATGCCTTGGAGAGAGAAACCCGGCAGGCTACAGTCCATGGGGTCACAAAGAGCTGGACACGACTGAGAGACTAACTAATGTAGAAGGTAACGATTTAATATGATATATCCATTGACTAAAAACAAATTTACAATCAGCTTGCAAACCTTAAAACACGCTCCTCTGTCCTGTAAGCCCTGTGTTCCAAGGAGAGCAGGGCTGCGGTCCTGAGGGCAGCAAGGCAGACCACGGCGCTCCCCCATCTCCCCCGATTTCCCCACCCCAACC
>SJXQ01005956.1:0-26465 GCA_006408695.1 Aepyceros melampus | reverse complement strand
ACTCTGACGTGATGCCCAGCAGCCCCGTGGGTGGGAACGAGTTAGTGATATGGCCCCACAGGAAGGGTCCCCTTTTACCTGAGCTCCATCAGTGGATAAAGGTTACTCAAAGCACTTCCTCCTAACTAAAGCACCCCCGTTCCTCTGGCCCCGAGTGTGGAGCAGGCACATTCATGGTGCTCACAGCCATCAGGAAACAAGTCAAAGAGACCATGTCCCTCTCCTTTGCTGAGACCCCCCTACTCCATCATCTGGGCTCTAGGGACTCGAGACTGAAAAAGGACTAATTAGAAAGAGTTCAAATAAGGCCCAGAGCCGTGTATCACATTTTCTCCCAAACCTGCCTCGGGGTGGCAGTCTTTCACCTTTTTCTTTCAAGTTTAGCCCAAAGCCCAAGCAGAAAACTGTGGGAAACAAATGTCTCTTTCCTCTGTATCTGAAGGAAATCCCCCAGAAATTGACTTTATAAAAGACTGAAGAGTCTGGCAGTGTGTTTGACATGGCAATACCTCAATAAATGTTTGTTCAGATGAACTGAAGCCAATGAAAAGTCTTCAAAAAAACTCAAGAAAGAGCCCTTATCTGAAGTCTTTGTCTTGGGTTGGCATCACTGACTCAGTGGACATGAGTTTGCGCAAACTTCAGGAGATAGTGAAGGACAGGGAAGCCTGGCATCCTGCCGTCCACAGGATTGCAAAGAGTTGGACACGACTGAGTGGCTGAACTGAACTGAGTACCCGAGAATCCTTCCCATCCCTGACACCAACCGAGGACGTCAGGTTCTCTCTTGGGGAGCTCAGAAGACTTGGGGAACTCCTGTTTGTCAACACACCTGAGGGCAGGTGTGTAAGGATAGCTTTCTTCAGGCAATATCCTTGGTGTGCAAATGAGACCCCTGGAACCTGGAGCCGCACAGACCACAGAGGGCAGGAGCACCCAGGGAAGAAGATACGGCTTCAGTGATCTCAGGATCTTGGGCTTCTGCACAGCCAGCCCTGGTCTTGCTCTTCTGGTGTGCCCCAGTCAGCCTCCTTTGAATGTCATAGCCCTCCCCATTGCCTCCAGCTGCCACTCCCCACTTCTGTGTAGTTGCCCTAAATCCTGGCCCTACCCGTCCCCCACGCCTACTCGGTGAAGCAGATTTCTTTCAGTCCTCAGTATCCTTTTAAAATCTGATCTCAATTGAACCACTGCATTTTTTTCTTTCAGTCCAAGCTGGATCATTGCATTTTCCCCTCTGTATGAAATGAAGAGGGACTCCCTCCTTATGGAAAACCAACTTAACATGGAGCAATTAGGCACAGTGCTTTACATACATACCTGAATAAAGCATGAAGGAGACGGCACATGCTTAAGGCTGCACCGTTAAGTGCTGGATGCAGCCTGCTGGGGGCGCTGTTGCCCACGCTGCTGAACTGCACAAAGCCATCAGCCTCTCTGCCTGCCTCAGAAGCATGCAAAATTGAACTAGAGTGAAAACGGATCACCCATGCATTCAACACACATGTTTAGAACACTTATTGGGCAGGGACAGGAAACTAGATACTAGAGAATCAGAAATAAATAAAACGGTGGTGCCTCCAGTAACAGGTAAGTGGAAAATATTAGCAAAACTATTCCCAGCTCTCACATTCTCTGATTCTAAGATCAACTAGTGTCCAACTCAGATCTTTATGTCTGCTCCCTTCTGTTCATTGCTATACTATCTTTGCCATCATCAATTATCTAGTTCTGGAAATAAAAGGCTCTATAACATACAAAAAACTAGCCAATTAGAGATTGTGATAAAATTGGTACCTGCATAAAAGGCATCCTTTAAATATTTTTCCTGTAATTGTCACATTTTTACCTATGATGTTGGTAATGATAGTTACAACAAAAGTGTTTGTTGTTTTTTTTTTTTCCTGGAAGAAAAACAATTCTACATTGCTTCATTTAATGATACTATTTCCTTATTGAGGATCAAGATTAGTGTGGCTGACTTAGAAATGCAAAATCACAGAAATTTAAACTACTAGGCTTTCCCTTAGACATTCAAGCAGCTTATTCTTATTCCAGCTATGTATCTCCTTTTAAGGGTGCTTGAATATAGATTAATAGAGGACATTAAAATTTACAGTAGTTTCAGAAAGAATTTAAACTTGACTGCCATCATTCCAATGACTATTATAAAGTAACACCCTATTTGCTTAAGTCCAAGGAAACAGTGAAAATATTACATGGAGTGGGAGAAGGCTAAAACATCAACTTAAATGAATAATATCTTTATTTTCCATACTAAGTACTCTATTTTTATACTCTTAACTCCATCTTCCTATGTATGCCTGCTGACACTTATGCTATCCCTTCACAATTTAACAGAAAAAACCTAGGAACTAACTGAAAGATTAAAGTGAACTCCTGGGCTTCCCTGGTGGTTCAGTGGTAACCAAGTCGCCCGCCAATGCAGGAGACATGGGTTCAGTCCCTGGTCCGGGAAGATCCCACGTGTCTCGGAGAAGCTAAGCCTGTGGACCACAACTACTGGGGCTGTGCTCTAGAGCCCGGGAGCTGCACATACTGAAGTCCAAGTGCCCTAGAGCTTGTGCTCCATGAGACAAGCCAGCGCAGAGAAAAGGCCACACACCACAGTGAGAGGGCCCCACCCACCGTGCCTAAAGCAAAGCCCACAGAGCGATGAAGACCCAGTGCAGCGGAAAATTACCAAAAAAAAGGGAACTCTTTTACTCCCTTGAGTGTACATGAATTTTCTTTGAAACTCACCTTGAAAAGAGCATAAAGTTCTTCGAGTTCGTCAATGGTAAAGGAAGTTTCGGTCACAATGGTTCGTACCTTATACAAAAAGAATAACACCATGACTTTCACAGATATCATTAATGGGGAACTTCCTGATTGTTTTCTTTTCAATCCACTTAGTCTGTCAAGCAGGAATTGCAGTCAGTGGGAATACAGGGAAGGATGGGAACAGAAGGCCACATGCCATTTCTCAAAAGACTCACCACATTGCGTTTTGTAGTATCTTCCAGCGTCTGAATCACCTTTAGTCTCTGTTTAAATCTCATCTGCCAATCAAATCCGCCCGGATAGTTCCAAATTTCTGGAAAAAAACAATACTGGTATTTCTGAGAAATCTGCTGAAGTACTTGGTGTCATGTCTGCAGGACCGATGGAGACAAACCCTGACACCATGAGAAATTTCTTGCCAAATGGCAGGGCTCTTAGACTATACCATCATTTACTGTACGTCCTTTGTTTATTTTGAAGCCATTTAACAATCTTAAATAAATAACAGAAAATTCTCATGCTTCTTAACATTGAAGTAAATCTCAAAGCCAAATTAGTCTTTCTCAAATCAAAAGTTCATATGGGAAAAAAAAAAAGTGAAAGTGTTGCTCAGTTGTGTCTGACTCTTTGTGACCCCACGGGCTGTAGCCCGCCAACTCCTCTGTCCATGGAATTCTCCATGCAGGAATACTGGAGTGGGTACCCATTCCCTTCTCCAAGGATCTTCCTGACCCACAGATTGAACCTGGGTCTCCTGCATTGCAAGCAGATTCTTTACCATCTGAATCACCAGAGAAGTCCAGTTCATAAGAAAGGAGAGGGTTAAGTAAGGCTATAGGGACCCTTTGTGGATGAAATAATGCATTCAAGGAAGAACTTTCTTGACGGGAAGAAAGGAAGTGTATGAGGCTAACTACTCAGCTGGGAGGTTGTGGGAAATGTTGGAGTGTGGCTTCCTGTTCTGATCTCTAGTTCAATAGCATTTGTCTCTCGATGGCAGACATTCAGGACTAGCCACCTTTCCCAACCCAAGAAGCCTAACATTGCCTGAATGTTTGGGGTGTTAGCACTGGGGAGAAGTCTTGGAGAGGAAATGCATATGACTTCCCTCTACATTCCTTTGCTACCTCTTATAAATCTATAATGATTTCAAAATAAAAGTGGTTTCGGGGGATTTGTTTTGCTTCTGGAACTTATGGTGTAACATTTTACAACAGAAAAACATGAAGCAATCTGAAAAGTCAGTGGCAATCAGGGACCTGAGAAATTCCCTTTGAGTTTAAGAATACTACTGGCATATACAGGAGCACTGAGTTTTGAAATTATGCTTGTCACACAGACTGGGAGTTGGCTCATTAATACTCATATGTCTGTTTTCCCTGCATGTAGAGAATTCAAAATTTCAGCCAAGTTCCCAGATGCTCAGCAAAAGACTACATTTCCCAGCGTCCCCTGCAGCTTCTTGCGCTGGGTGACTAGATTCTGGCCAATAGGATGTGAGTAGAATGATGTTGTTCAGTTACTCGGTAGTGTCCCCATGGATTGCAGCACTCTAGGTTTCCTTGTCCTTCATTATCTCTAGGAGTTTGCTCAAACTCATGTCCATTGACAGTCGGTGATGCCATCCAACCACCTCATCCTCTGTCCCCGCGCTTCTCCTTCTGCCCTCAATCTTTCCCAGCATCAGGGTCTTTTCCAGTGAGTAAGCTCTTGAGTGCCCATTTAAGGAAAGAGGCACACCCATCCTATCTCCTTCCTACTGGATAAGACTTTTCTCAAGAGTGGATTAGATGGGGAGGGAGGTGGGAAGGAGGTTCAAGAAGGGGGGTACATATGTACACCTAAGGCTGATTCATGTTGATGTTTGGCAGAAACTAACACAATTCTGTAAAAAGATTATCTTTCAATTAAAAAAAAAAAAAGTGGATTAGAAAGAGCCTGGGCCCTGATGACACTGATCCTCCACACCAGAACTGAACTCCATAAGCAAACTCAAAGCTAGAGAAAATCGAATTTCTGTCTTAACTCTATTTGGGGGTCTATGGTTACAACAGCCTAACCTCTGTTCCAACAAACACAAGAGCTAAAACTTACAAACTGACTAAGTGCTCGGCATAAATTACGTGTTTTGTTTAAATGCCATTTAATCCCTTTCTCCTGGTTCTATTTATGCCTTACTGGCTGCTCCTTTTCTGTCTCCTGGGCACATCCTCTCTATCTCGAATCCCTGGGCAGCCCTGGGGCTCAGTCTTTAGACCTCTACACACCTGCATCCTAGGGGTTCCCCTCACTGTTTACCACCTCTATTGTTCACACCCTGGTCCAACCACTACTCTCTCTCTCAGAGGCTTAAAAAAAACACAATGTGACAGTTGAGAGTTAAGTTTAACTGGGTACAAAATGAGGGCTATAGCCTGGGAGACAACATTTCAGAGAGCTCTGAGAAACTGCTCCTAAGAGGAGGGGGAAGGTCAGTATATCTGATTTCGGTGAAGGGAGAGTACCTGAAATCAAGCATATATTTTTTTGCAGAAAGTTTCTGCTCGTCTCATAAAGGTGATAAAGTCATGTGGAGTAGGCATCACTGTGATGGAATTTACTGCTTTTCTAGATATGAGATGCACGAATCGGGCTCCTAAAATCAGCTCCTGAAAATATCTGACCTGTTTTGCCAGTTTCCCAGAGCAGAGTGCCTCATTTCTGCTCTCCACTCTGAACTCCTTTCAAGTGTTGAAGGTCAGCAGCTGCAGCAGCTCACAATTTAATCCTTGTAGAGGCGGATGGCAAGCCTCTATAAGGATGTGTGTCCATGGGATTCTCCAGGCAAGAATACTGGAGTCGGTTGCCATTTCCTCCACTGGGGGAATCTTCCTAACCCAGGGTTGAATGCACATCACCTGCATTGGCAGGGCGATTTTCTTTTTCTTTTTTTACCACCAAGCCACCTGGGAAGTGGTTTTAGAAGTGGTCCTTCTAAAACCTGAGCCTTGACACTACTCCCTTGCTCACAACTCCAGCGTTCTCACAGCTCACTCGGAGTCAAATGCCAAGTCTTACCAATGATTCCAAGCCCTATACCCCTCCTCCTCCCTCAGCTCCCTCTCTGTCAGCTGCCAACACCCTCTTCTCACCGCTGCAGGCACAGTGGCCTCTCACTGCTCCTCGTGAACATTACGGCAGCTCCACTGCCAGCCAGCCCCTTCTCTGCCTGGAAATCATTTCCTTCGGACACAACTCACTGGCTCCCCCAGGTCATTTGTGTCTCTGCTAGACGTCACATAAACCCAAGAGAAACAGCACGTGCCCACCCTTTTAACCTGCTGCCTTCTTTCTTACTTGAATCTGCCAGGCCTGCCTCTCACCCCTCACTATGAGGGCACAGACTGTGTCCTCCAGAATGGAGGACAGATACTGATTCCCAGCAAGTGCTCAACAGGTATTTACTGGATACACTGAATCCTGGGGATAATTTCACGAAGTAAGTGCTCTTCCTAGCTCCATTTCAGAGACGAGGGAACAGAAGCTTAACAAAAATCATCAACTAGCCCAAGTTCACGGAGCTGTGGTGGTAAAGCCCAGTTTGAACACAGGCTGTCTGATTCCAGAATTTGTACCCTTGGAAGAATCCCCAGGGGTTCGTCTCCCTGACTTGCTGCAGAGAGCAGTCAGTGTTCAATAAGGCCTTGAGTTCCCAGATTCAGCGAATAAAATACAGGAGCTACAGGATGTCCAGTTAAACTTTTAACTCAGATAAACAAGAGTGGTCATCATTTCAGTATGTCCCACGCAATGTCAGTCTTTTCTGTGTAACACCAGAAATGGCATCTCTCTACAGGCTGCCCCACATGGTGGACTCTGAACCATATAATTTATAATTTCCCCAAATTGGAGTCAACAGTGAAAAACTACCCTTCTAATGCTTTCAATTTCCATCTATTCAATGTGTTTTTCCTGTTTTGAATGAGAACTGCATTTTGACTCAGGTGTTCCTTCCCAATAGTTAAGACAAGTGTACACTAACATCTTAGAACTTAGACCAGTCACTTAGACCAGAACTTTCATCACTTAATGTGATTGGAGGGTCTTGATCTAAAATGCAGGGTTTATGGATGAATTTTCCCATCTCCAGAGAAGTGTCTTCTCAAGACCAAGTCAGAATCCTCTCCACTCTAAAGAAAGATATGGCAATTACTGCCACTTAGAAGTCAGAATTCAAAAGCTGTTAGTAGGAGCTGCCACTAGCAATCGAAAACGTCATACTTAGTTCACTCTGGGTTAAATCCTCGGGTGGGATTAAAACTCCCAAGAAAGGTAACTCTTCTGATCCTCACAGGAGAATGAAAAGTATCTACTACAGAGCTCATGCTGAAATGGAGGGGTAGGTTTACCTCAAACCAGGACACAGTCTACCTTTGATCAACCAAGAAACATTAGCTATGAGACAGAAGGAAACTATTCTTGCACTACAACTGGCAGGAACATTAATAATGACGCGTCATTGGTCATCCTTACAATAACCTTGTGAGTTACTTCCATTTCTCAGATAAGAAAACTGAGGTTCAGAGAGGTTCTATAAGCTACCCAGAGTCCCACAGGGGCTGCACTGCAATTTAAGGTTCAGTCATTGGTTTTATAACTCCACCACCTACTTTTCCAGCAGTCTAGAAAAGGGTTCCAGATAGGTTCTTCTTTGTCTTTGGGTAGAAGAGAATGTAAATTTTGGAGCTAGACAAAATTTAATTCAAGTTCATTTTCTTTTACTAATTATCTGTGTGACTCTAGGCAATTCAGTCAAGTCTTCTGAATCATAGTTTCTTCCTCTGTACAAGGAGACCCCAAAATTGTCCTTGTAGATTGCCCTTAGCGATAAAGATACATTAATATAAAGTACTGGTAACAGTAACTCACAGTAAACATTGGCTTGGCGATTTCTGCAGATGGCTAAGGAGCAAGCTGGGTTTCTCAGGTGGCTTAGTGGTAAAAAATCCACCTGCCGGTGCAGGAGGCACAGGTTCTATCCTTGGGTGAGGAAGATCCCCCCCACTGACGGAAAGGGCAACCCACTTCAGTATCCTTGTTGGAAAATCCCATGGACAGAGGAGCCTGGCGGGCTACAGTCTACGGGATCGGACATGCTTTAGTGACTAAACAACAAAAAGAGTTCCTTCCCCCAAGCCTGACCTTCAAAGAGCCCTCTATAGTTTACATTTAATTAATATCTGTTCCTCAATTAGAAATGGACCCTGCAGTTTGCCAGGCAGGTCCAGGGACTGGCCATGATCAGACACAATGGAATACATACAGTGGCCCTTCCATCAGGAGCAAACAGTCCCAACCTAAAAGGAAACCACAAACTCCCAAGCTCCTGCCTAGCTATTTCCGGAGGATTTCTAAGGAAGGTGGGTTACGAGGAGGACTGGGCCGTGATCTCCTCTCCCCTGCCCCTGCCCCGTTTTGGAGGGGCTCTGACAGAATGGAATTCTGAAAAGAGCAAACACACAATGGCTGAGTAGACCCTCTCTCTTTGCAGTGGTTGTTGGCTGCCTTGCAAATCAATTAGTGGCCTCAAGACTTCCCACTAACCAGCCTCTACTGGACCCACTGACCTCATGTCCATATGTACACCTACTAGTCCATCCACCTTCTATCCAGACACACCCCCTTGGCTCTGGCTTTAATGCTGGGGAGCTCTCGATTGCCTCCTGACTCTGCCACTTTCTGTGTGCCTTGGGAGAACTGACTCAACCTCTCTCAACTTGCATTTTAACCTTAAAATGTGTGAACATGGACCTAGTGGGGCTATTGATGAAGCACCTGGCACCTGTCCCACACAAGGTGGGTTCTCCACGAGTGACAGCTGTTATCACCAAAATCAATAAGCCCAACTCATTAATCTGAACTTTCAAACTGTCTGTCCTGCACAAACTCCCCTCGTGTTTGATCAGCCACCTCCTTTCCCCACTGCAGCTCAGTTCAGTCCCTCAGTCGTGTCCGATTCTTGGCGACCCCATGGACTGCAGCACGCCAGTCTTCCCTGTCCATCACCAACTCCTGGAGCTTGCCCAAACTCATGTCCATCAAGTCGGTGATGCCATCCCACCACCTCATCCTCTGTCATCCCGTTTCTCAAATGCCCCGGGCGGGCTTATCTGGAACCTGCAGAAACTACGGTGGTCACGTGCCTGCTGTAAGTCTGCTACTAATGTGCCCTGTGTCTTCAGGAGGCTCGTCGCAGTCTGTGGATTAAACCTGAAGGCTGGGGCTTTGTCTACCATGTCTGTGTGTCTAACAAAACGGCACACAGGGCCCAAACAGAAGAAAATTGTCTCTCACACTGCCCCTTCCTTCCAGGAGGGGCTTGGGAGAACTTCACAATGTGCGAGATTTCCGCTATGAGGCATTTATGAAGACAGTATCACATCTACTCATCAGGAGAAAGGTGATCGACCTGCAGCATCCTGGGATCTCAAGGCTGAACGTGCTTTCGGTATTCTTCCTACTTATCTCTTTTCCTGGCTAACTATCCTGAAGCACGGAAAGCAAGGAGTCACCTGCTTCAGAACACTGCTGTCTGTCGCATAACCGGGTTAAAATCCTCCTAGGCGTCTAGCGGCCCCATTCTTCATCTAGGGCAGTGACTCTTAGCCCCCACTGGGCTCCAGAATCACCTGGGAACTTTTGAAAAATATTTCTTCTAAGGTGTCATACCAAGATACAAAGGTAACTGGTCTAGAAGGGAGCCTAGGAATTTATATTTTTAAAAACTTGGCTTAAAAAAAATTTTTTTTAAGGGATTTGAATGCTCAGGCAGAACTGAGGACCACCAATCTAATAGGAGGCAGAAAAAAAAAAAAAAAAGAAAGTCAAGACTTTGTGGTGTTGTCTGTAGGATGACCTATTAAGGTAACGGGGATTTCCCAGGTGGCACTAGTGGTAAATTACCCTCCTGCCAATGCAGGAGACCTAAGAGACGCGAGTTCGATCCCCAAGTCGGGAAGATCCCCTGGAGGAGGGCACGGCAACCCACTCCAGTATTCCTGCCTGGAGAATCTCAAGGACAGAGGAAGCCGGCGGGCTACAGTTCATGGGGTCTCGAAGACTCAAACATGACTGAAGCGACTTAGCAAGCGCACACAGGTAAGGCATTGGGGAGGCACTGGAGGCTTATTAGTAGGGCAATGCCACTGAGCAGAGAAACCAAAAAGCAAATCATTGTGCATTGAAACAGCAGGTGATGTAGGCACTGGTAAAAATAAACAAGGTTGTCTTCCCAGGCAGAGGAAGGAAACTATGGCTGTGTCCTGCGATAGGACTCTTGGCAGCCTGAGGGGTGCCATTAGGGACCAGACAGACAGGAAGGAAACGGACATCAGCTCTGGTCTTGCTTCTATTCTTCACTCTTTCCCATTAAAAACGGGCCACGTGCTGACCTCAGCAGACCTTAGCTTATCTGTTGTGCAGAACAAAGCTGAGTCTCTACATACCAAGCTTTATTACTTGGGTCTAGAATTCCCTTTACAGTAAAGGTTTCGGGGGATGCCTTTAGAAAAACAACCCACAGCTATAATAATTACTATTGCTTTCAGTCACATGGGCTCTTTTTCTGGAAAAACAATCATTCAACATTTCTGATGGAGGACTATTAAAAGTCCTGGGACAGTGATTTTTAAAAACATGCATTATGATAATAACCAGTTTTGGAGAGAGTGAAGTGAAAACAGTCATCCTTCATCTCTACTAGTGAAAATTTAAATCAGGAAAATCTATATAGAAACTGCACAGGGTGTGCCAGGAGCTTGGAAATAATTCATACTTTTCGATCTACTACTGGAAATCTATTCCTAAGAATGGACTCTAAGAAAAAAGTCAGAGATGCATTATTTGTGTAGACACTTTTATATAATAATAGTATCATACATATTATAGACACATAATAATACCATTGGCAAATACAAATTTGCCAATATGGTACTGAAAATTTGCAAGCAACCTAAGTAAATGTCCAACGAAAGGGACCAGCTAAATAAGTTTTGGCATCTCATTAAAGCAGAATATTAAGAATCTATGAAAACCTGCAAACAAACAATATATTAAATATCAGAGAGTGTTCATCATTCATTTTAAGTCAAAAATGGAAAGTTACAAAGCACTTTTAAGCAGATACTTGTACTTAAGTATAAATTGCAAATATAAAGACATATTGGAGGGAGATACAGTGAGATGCTTACAGGGTAGAGGTTTTCTTTCACGTGTCTTCAGTCTCTGCATTATTTTACAATAAGCATGCATTACTTTCATGATGCTAACACATACCCCAAATGCTTTGTTTTTAATATGTATGGGGGCTAACAAAATTTTTCTGAAATGATAAATTATCAGCCTTTCTTCTATTTTGAGTTAAGGGCACACATTTCTGAAAAGGTGTCTGGATCCATACCAATTTTTTCTTAAAGCATCTCTATTTTTTTGATTCTCTTTAAGAGAGATTTTCTGACCTCAGCCAGAGGTCACCATCTCTCCAGTATCCAGGCTGCTGCTAGCTGGAATGCTGACAATCACCAGGTACACAATCCCAAAACATCTGGAGAGGGCCTGGTGTGCTCAGTGAAACGTTCACACTCTTCCTTGACGATCAGGAAATGAACAAACCATTCCGGTCCTGAGTCCCCGGAATGCCAAAAACCACAAGTGCTATGAGGTACACAGCACCGCTAGTTCTTTTGTGGAATTCAGGACCAGATCTGGGGTCACTGTGGACCAGAACATACCTCTCCCAACCCGGGCCAAGCACTTTGAGAAGAGTGCTAGGAGTCTGGTTCTTGTCTGGGAGGCAGGAGTATTCTGTGTGTCCCCCACACAAGAGGATTGTCTCGTCTGCTTCCCAGGAGACCCAACGACTTGGCATGAGCACAGGAGGGTCAACCTCCCCATGCCTGCTTTCAACAGCCCCTCCTCAACCCTCCCAGAGCTGAAACTGAGCTGCTACTTGATCAGCCTACGAGGTGGGCAAAGCCAAGAGTCGGCGGCCTGAGCAGGTCATGCAATTGCTCCGTGGTGTTTGGCCCATTCATTCAGTGGCCCTCTCGGGAGCTCGAAGCTGTCAGCTGGTGGGGAGCTGCTTGTTTCGACAACCAGTTCTCAGAACCAGGAGGGAAGCAGGGACACCCTGGGTTAGCAATGGAAGCGTGTGGCACACATCCTGCGGAGGCCCTCTGAGCATGCAGTGTTGTGACCCCAGGCAGACCTACCTCATAGGAAGTTCTGATGAGTCTGAAAATGTCAACCTCAGGATAGGGCTCCACGTCATCACTGAGCAGGGAGTGGAGGTGAGGGATGGGGGGCAGCGTGCTGTCTTTATTGGTCACACTGTCCAAATACCTGAAGAAGAAGGAATCCGGAGTCACTGGGAGGCGAATCTGGAATTCTCCTTTTACAGTTGTCCACCTATTTTCTGCAAACTCTGCATATCAGAAGACTAGATTTCCTTAAGAGTGAATGAAAATCCCTTCACTTCTTTTTAAAATTTTATTATTTTTTTAAACTGAAGTATAGTTAATCGTCTTCACTTCTAGAGACAAAGAATTAAAAAAAAAAATCCTCAATCACATAGAGGAGTGGGCCCTATGATAACCATCAGGGCATATAAGACTCACAGAACCAAGGAAAAAGGCAGATGGAAGGTACAGAGAAGGCCCAGGGGTAGTTTTCCAGGTGAGAAATACCTTCCCAAAACGGTCATAGCCTCCCCGTCGTCCTTGCAGTTCAAAAGCTTGTCTACGTTTGCATCGAGCACAGCTAGGGCCAACTGGAATATCACTTTGATTCCTTCATAGAAGAAACAGTCGACAACCACCACTGCGCTCTCAAAGGGCATCACGCTGAGAAAAAGGGTGAGGAACCAGGACAGGGAGATGGTGGAGATCACGCCCAGGTCCTGCATGCAGTCGTACAGCTGCGGGACATAGTCCCGGGCCAGTTCCTCAAAGACACCCTGGTCCACCAGGGCACCTGCAGCGGGGATGGACGCAAAAGGTCATGCGTTAACCAACGGCACGGCACCTTCTCACTAATGAACCCAAGCCAACAGCTTGACGAAAATAATCCAGTTGACAACTGCTACTGAGACAGAACTCTAATCGTTACGTTACTAGATGAAGGTATCATCAGCAAAGCCAAGTCACCAGATGAGTTCTGACTGCATCTTCTCTTTCTGGGGCCTTCCTCCCCTGCTTCTTTATCATAAAAGAGCAATAACATCACACCTCTAAGAGCTGTGGGAAAGGTCAACTTACAAGATTTTCCTGACACACAATTATTTTGCTGGCAACTTAATGTTTGGCTAGGCATGAAATATACATCTAAGTAGGTTCATTTCTTGTCAAACTCTTAAAAAACATCACTCTTCTGGATGCTTGGTCCCCATATAGGAATTGTTTCTTTAAATAATCGTTTGATTTTCTCCCCCACCAAAGTATAAGCATTCCAGCTGTACATATTCATGACAACTTCCTGATGTTTCTGGAGAGTATTTCCAATGAATCAAGTTACTATGCAAAAGTTTAGAAATGAAGACAGAACATAAGAGAAGAGCATAAAGTACACATTTTGCTATACTAGCAAGGAAAAGCTGGTCTTGCTAAAATGAATGTCTAACACTGGAGGGGATTATACGGAGAGACACCAATTATTTATTTAAATGCTCACCATCACTGCTTGCTTTGCAATGAAACCAGTTCTGAAAAATACCTGAGAAACTGAGCTCTGAATATATTTTTATATGTTATTCTGCCCAGTCCTTTTTTGAATCCTGCTTTCCACAGATTCCAAGCTCTTCAGGAAAGCACCATTACACCTTTGGGGACTGGTGATCTGTGTGCCTGGTGTAGCTCTCACATGCCACAGACACCCACATTGAGTGTTTTCTAAAACAGTGAGACGGATATTCTTTCCATGGGGAGAAGCTCCACGGTGCTCCTTTGTGTAATAATCTATATTGATCCAAGCCCTCTCATTCCCATTTTGGGAAACTCGAGCTGTCTGACACTCTTTTGGCTAATAGTGACTGGAAATGGGGTTACAGCTGGTTTCCTGGTTCCAGAAACATTTCCCTGATGAGATAAGGGTTATAAACTAATTGCATCTTCACGTACCAACCACCCTGGTGTTGTAGTAATCAGGGAGCATGCGTTCACACAAAGCCACCAGCAGCCAGAAAGCTTCCTCCTCTTTGGCATAAAGCAGGAGCACGGAAGTGACAATGTTCATGGCCTAAAGGGATGAAAGAAGACGTGGTCAGATACATTTTAAATACGTCAGATACATTTTAAATTCATCAGACACATTTTAACATACGAGCAACTTTGTGAACCTGAGAAACGAGTGAGTTAGTCCCAAAGGAGCCAGCACACTTTTTCCACAAAAAAAGATAATACATATGTAAAGGCTTTACATACACACATTCTTCTGAGTTTTGTTCTGTTTATAACGTTTAAAAAATGTAAAAACCCTTAGAACTTCAGCCTGCAAGTGTTTTGCTTTTGCTTGTTGTTATTTTGTGGGTTTTTTTTTTTTTTTTTTTTTTTGCCTGTTAACTGTTAAGGGCTCCATGAACACCAATACGCACCAAGGACTGAGCCCCCCATGACCACAAATCCTCATTCAAAAACTATGTCCAAAGCCTATTTGACAAAGCTTTCAACCTATCAGTCTCAGTGTTTGGAATCCTTAATTTCGGTGAGGTGAATATTTCCCTTTTAATCTTCCATAATTGTTTCTATCACCCAGTACACATGGCTTGAGGCGCTCTTCAGAGAACAATGAAATCTTTCAAAGTTGGAGTCCTCGCCCATTATTTCCATCTGGATAAGGATGGTAGTGATAAGTAACAGGGGTTTAATTCTAAAGTAACCTACCTTATTAAAAGATATCATCAGCTAGCTCATAAGCACTCCAGGCTCAACTACTTTAATAGTCCTCTTAATTAAAAAGAGGAAGATCAAAAGATAAATATGAACTCTATTATATTAGAAGCCAGCTCCCGCCTGTACTTCTTTTGATCCTGGAGAAACCAGTAAGTAAGTGTTCATCAGATTCCTACAATATAAATGTCAAAAAAGGAATTTTGGTCTGATAGGCTCTTCCTTGTGAGCCTGATTCAATAGGTTCCCAAGAGAAATCATTAAAATTCCACTTGAGAATGAACCTGCCTACTTCGTGATCAAGGTCATGGCTGGTTTCTTCATCATTCAGTCAAGGTCAGTTTCTTTTGAGGCTCTACTTGGTAACAGGTTCTGGACTAAGTATTGGGGAAAAGGAGGGGCTCAGTGATGACAAATCTCACAGGGCATAAATCCAGGGGTCAGAGAGATAAAAGAGATGTGAAAGTTGGTTAATCAATTTGGAGGTCTATTTTAAATCAACTGCTATCAAAAAGATAAAATGTACAGGGAGACCTGTGATATACGTATGTGTCTGTGTGCATGTGCATGCCTGGTATACAGGTTTCGAGGAAATAAGCCTGCTTTAGGTTTCAACTAGATAGTCAAGAAGGTTTCTCTGGGTACATATGTAGCCTTTCAATCGAACGACACTATCTTAGAGCTTTCCAAATTGTGCTATCCATACTAACATATACAAGCAATCACTGTGGTATATGGGCAACATTTTTTAATACTGAATTACACATTTATTTTAGTGGGCCTTAAAACATAGCCATAGCGTATAAGAGCTACATTCTCAAGGACATTAACTGCTTAGGAGTTGCCAAGGGGAGGAGCACTGGGGAACCCAGAATGCAGAGTTAAGGGCTTGGTGCCCAGATATGCTCACGACCAGTTAGTGACCAGCCAGGCCACCAGACAGTGGTGGATCCAGAAAGGGCACTCTTATCCCTTGGCTCCTCTGCTCAGTGCAGGGTTTCTCTGCTCTGGGAGAGCATGCTTCCCCGAGGATAACTGACAAGGTCTAAAAACATTTAGTTGTCACAAGTGGGGAGCAGTGGCATTTTGTGAGAAGATGCTATTAAACATCTTATTAAGCAGGAATGTTACTAAACATTCCCCAAAGCACAGGACAGCCCCACACAAAGAATTATTCAGTCCATAATGCCAACAGTACCAAGGTCGAGAGACCCTGGTACAGTAATTGCTCTCTTAACTATAAAGCCTTTTTTCTTTTTAAAGAAATATTTATTTGGCTGCACCGGGTCTTAGCGACAGCATACAGGATCTGGTTCCCTGACCAGGGATCGAACCCGGGCCCTCTGGGAGTGTGGAATCTTAGCCACTGGACCACCAGGGAAGTCCCCCATAAAGCCTTTCTCATTACTCACCGGCTGACAGAAAACACTTTTTTTTTTTTAAAGTCTTACCCATCTATGACATTCACCTGGCAATACCCTATGTTAGGATTTCGAAAAGCATAAGCTGTCAAGACTCTCCTCAGGGCGGCGATGCCCATTTCGTTCTGGAAAGCGGGGTGTTCTGGAAGGGAGCGGTGCAGGTCCCTCTCGATCTCCTCCGTGGCGAGGTTGTACTTCCCCATGGACTTCTCCACGAGGTCCTCATAGTGCCGGGGTGGGTGGCCTTCTCGTTGATGGCACCTGGGAAGCACCGAACAGACCCAGCATCAGAAGTGGGAGCCCCGGCCTTGGCTGCCTGACCCGGCGCCTTCACCCTCCTCCCGTGAGCACCCGTGTGTCACAGCCACAGCCCGGCTGGAACTTCACTCCCGGCCCCTCCCCTCTTCCCGCTCCACTGGAAGCCGGCGGCTTAAAACCTCCCCTTACGCTGTGATCCCCTGGAGAAGCGAATGGCTACCCACTCCAGTATTCATGCCTGGAGAGTCCCATGGAC
The DNA here is from genome assembly GCA_006408695.1 of Aepyceros melampus. Taxonomy (NCBI): domain Eukaryota; kingdom Metazoa; phylum Chordata; class Mammalia; order Artiodactyla; family Bovidae; genus Aepyceros; species Aepyceros melampus. The sequence continues at coordinate 9,828 of SJXQ01005956.1, read as the reverse complement.
GGAGGAGCCTGCTGAGCTACAGTCCATGGGATCGCGGTGAGTCAAACACGACTGAGTGATTCTCTCTCTCTCTCTCTCTCACACACACACACACACACTCTCTATGATTTCACTTACACGTGAAGCCTAAACAGGAGTACAAATGACCCTAGATACAGAACAGAAAGAGGCTCACAAACACAGACAACAAACTTCTAGTTACCAAAGTGGGGAAGAGGACGAGAGAGGGACAAACTACAGCACGGGATTAACAGATACAAACTACTAGTCACACAACAGGTAAGCAGCAAGGATTTACTGTGTAGCACAGGGCATCACAGTCAATACCTTTTAATAACCTATAAGGTAAAATAATCAGAAAAAAGACAACTGGATGGTTATGCTGCGTACCTGAAACTCACAGTTACTTCAATTAAAAAAAATTATGAATTTTTTAAAAACCTCCCTACAAACCTCCCTACACACACACAAACAAAAATCCTCCCTAAATGTAGAGGCTTCCAACCTAGAAAGTGTGTTCCAAGGAACTTCCACAGACAACCCAAAGGGGCTGCTCAGAGAAGAACAGGGAAGTGGGCAGAGAAAGTCAAGCTGAAGCTAAAGCCGTCTCAGTTCTCCAACCAAGCAACTTTGCTTGCCTTTTATCAGGGTTTTCCTTCTGATTTAACCTTAAAAAGGAAGCTTTGTCTCTCAAAACAAGTTTAAAAACTGAAATTATGAAGAGCTCACAAAAAGCCTACTGAAGAGTGGGATATTAAGAAGAGGTGGCAAGAATACACAGAAGAACTGTACAAAAAAGATCTTCATGACCCCGATAATCTTGATGATGTGATGACTAATCTAGAGCCAGACATCTTGGAATGTGAAGTCAAGTGGGCCTTAGAAAGCATCACTACGAACAAAGCTAGTGGAGGTGATGGAATTCCAGTTGAGCTGTTTCAAATCCTGAAAGATGATGCTGTGAAAGTGCTGCACTCAATATACCAGCAAATCTGGAAAACTCAGCAGTGGCCACAGGACTGGAAAAGGTCAGTTTTCATTCCAATTCCAAAGAAAGGCAATGCCAAAGAATGCTCAAATTACCGCACAATTGCACTCATCTCACATGCTAGTAAAGTAATGCTCAAAATTCTCCAAGCCAGACTTCAGCAATACGTGAACCGTGAACTCCCTGATGTTCAAGCTGGTTTTAGAAAAGGCAGAGGAACCAGAGATCAAATTGCCAACATCCACTGGATCATGGAAAAAGCAAGAGAGTTCCAGAAAAACATCTATTTCTGCTTTATTGAAAATGCTCAAAATTCTCCAAGCCAGACTTCAGCAATACGTGAACCGTGAACTCCCTGATGTTCAAACTGGTTTTAGAAAAGGCAGAGGAACCAGAGATCAAATTGCCAACATCCGCTGGATCATGGAAAAAGCAAGAGAGTTCCAGAAAAACATCTATTTCTTCTTTATTGACTATGCCAAAGTCTTTGACTGTGTGGATCACAATAAACTTTGGAAAATTCTGAAAGAGATGGGAATACCAGACCACCTGACCTGCCTCTTGAGAAATCTGTATGCAGGTCAGGAAGCAACAGTTAGCACTGGACATGGAACAACCGACTGGTTCCAAATAGGAAAAGGGAGTACATCAAGGCTGTATATTTTCACCCTGCTTATTTAACTTCTATGCAGAGTACATCATGAGAAATGCTGGACTGGAAGAAACACAGGCTGAAATCAAGATTGCTGGGAGAAATATCAATAACCTCAGATATACAGATGACACCACCCTTATGGCAGAAAGTGAAGAGGAGCTAAAAAGCCGCTTGTTGAAAGTGAAAGAGGAGAGTGAAAAAGTTGGCTTAAAGCTCAACATTCAGAAAACGAAGATCATGGCATCTGGCCCCAACACTTCATGTGTTTGTTAGCCATCCATATATCTTCTTTGGATAAATGTCTATTTAGTTCTTTGGCCCATTTTTTGATTGGGTCATTCATTTTTCTGGAATTGAGCTGCATAAGTTGGAGAAAATAATAGCAAATGAAGCAACTGACAAACAACTAATCTCAAAAATATACAAACAACCATTTCCTAGTTTCTAATTCAATTTGTTTCGTCCTTATCATTGAAATTGTAGTTTATTGGTGTTTGCTTGTTTGTTTGTTTGTTTTAATATCCTAAATGTTAGATGTGGTTTTGAAATATTCTTCCCCTGAAAGCAGTCTGGCCTTTCCTCTTCCTAAAATAGAATTTTGCAGATTGAAACTGTGTATTTTGTTGAAGTCTGATTGGTTAACTTTCCTTTATGGACTGTGAATTTGGTGTCAAATCTAAGAAATACTTGCTTAGCCCTAGAACCTAAGCATGGTTTACTTTTTTCCAAAAGTTTTATAGTTTTAAGTTATAAATTTAAGTTTCAATCCTTAAGAGTGTGAAGACTGAAGACTAGTCCCACCTCCACACCATGGATATTCAATTAATTTCCCACCTTTGTCAAAAATCAACCATATTTGTGTGGATCTAGTTCTAGCTCAGTCTTCAGTTCCATTGGTTTATGTGCTTGTTTTTCCTCCAATTAATCAATTTTCATTTTATAGCTATATGATAAGACTTTGAACATTGTAGGTCAATTCTTCTCATATTATTATTTTTCTCAAAATTTATTTTAGCTATTATTCTATTTCCTTTTCCATAAAAGTGCTAGAGTATATCTAATAATTCATGCTGCAACTTTAATATTAATTTCAGTAAGCCTGTATATCAATCTTTATGACATAGAGTTTTCAATTTCATACATATGAAGTGTATACGTTTGCTTAGATCTTTATTTCCCTTTAACAAGATTGAATATTTTCACCTTCAAACACTACACATAATTTGTCTGATTCACATCTAAATTTCCCTTTTCTTTAAAATTTTCAGCAATTGTAATTGCATTGGATTTTAAATTTTGTAACTAAGATCTTCATTGATTGTATATATAGAGAAAATGATTTTGTATATATCTTATATCCTGTAACCTTGCAAAAATAACTTTTTAGTTTTAAGTTTTATTTTTTGTAAATATCTTGGAATTTTCCATGTAGACAGTCATGCCATCTGCAAAAAGTGAGAATCTTATGGCTTCCTATATGAACTGCATGGTCTTCATTTCTTTATCTTGACTTACAACACTGTTTACAAATTCTAGCACTATATTGAATTAAAGGAAAAAAAAGTAGACAAACTAAATTTTTTCTTTCTTGTCTTACTGGGTAAGCATTCAGTTTTACATTATTAAGAATAATATTTGTAGGTGTTTCGTTTGTTAGTTGTGTTGTTTTTTAGATTTTTGTATCAAATCGAGTAAGTTTCTTCTGTTATCATATTTTTGAGAATTTTTATCATGAATTGATGTTGAGTTTATGTCCAGTGTCTTGTGTATGGATTGATATGTTCATGTGTTTCTTCTCTGTAGCCTAATAATATGGCAGACTACTCTGATTGATATTGAGAGGATTGTAGTAGTGTGTGCTTTTTAACAAATTGTTAAAAAAAAAAAAAAGCAACTTTGTATGGTTAAATCTATGAGCATTGATTTATTTTGTTCTTTTTTAATGTTTTAATCTTTTTCTTTTTTAATGAATTGATGTTGAGTTTATGTCCAATGACTTGTGTATACATTGATATGACCATGTGTTTCTTCTCTTTAGCCTGTTAATATGGCAGACTACTGTGATTGATATTCAGAGGATTATAGTAGTATGTGTTATAATGATAACCCCTATTTTGTTCCTGATATTGATAAACTGAGTTTTTTCTTTACCAACTTTGCTAGTATGTGCCAATTTTACTGTTTTCATGGAAATAGAATTTTATTTAATTAGTTTCTTTCTGTAGTTTGTCATTTAAATTTTATTGTATCTTCATTGTCTCCCTCCTTCTGCTTGATTTGGGCTTATTTTATATTTTATATACAGTTTTATTCATTGCTCTAGGTAATCTATATATAACCTATCAAAGTGTAGCAGTTTCATCATTTTACATCTTTGAATGTAGTTAAGAAACTTTATTTCTCTTTACATTATTTCCCCTCCCCTATTTGTGATATTAATGCATTAAATATTTCCTTTCCATATTTAGACATACATCAGACATTCTTTCAAAATTTTCTTCAAATTTCAAATATAAGTTAGAAAATTCAAGAGGAGAAGGAAAGTCAGCTATGTTTACTGATATATTTTATTACTTTGCTTACCTACAATTTTGTTTGCTTGCTTGCTTTTGATAGTTGTAATACTATGTGTTAATCCTGACAGTGATCACCAGGTTGACATAGAAGGCAAAATTCTTACATAAACAAGGGAGAAGTTCTTACATAAACAACTATGCCAGGAGGAACCTAAAGAAAAACGCAGTTCAAATTTGCTAATTGTTTTCCTCTATAGAAAAAGTTGTTGAAATCCATCAGCTTGAACAATCAGTTGGACAGTCAGTAAAGCCTGAACTTGGAATTAAGTCTATGAGTTTATTTAATTTACATTATTCTATCATTGATATGGCAGATCTTGTTAATAAATTAAAATTCTAGTATAACTTACATTTCAAAGTTAAGTTTAGTGAAGTGGAATATGTCAGAGCTATAGCATTTCTTTTTTTAAGCATAATACTCCCAAGAGAATTTGTTAGACTTTTATTTCCACAAATGAAATGTACATTCTAAAATAAGTCATTTCAATATGCAGTAAGGAATTTTCATTCTCACATTCAAACCTCTGTAAACCTTTTAAACTGGCAGTTTACTTAGGAAATTGAAAAACACTTTTTTTTTTAAATTTAGGATGTTAAATTGGAATCCAATCTCTTAAATTTCTGAATCCTTAGCTTTGTAAGGATTACAAAGTGCAATGTAATTTGGAAAGTACCATGTGCACATTATTCTACTTAAAGCCATGATAGTAGATATAAAAAAAATTAATTCAGAGTAATTTATATATGCCAAGTAAAATATCTATCCATCTCAGTGAGTTTAAAACTTGTATATTATAAAGCACATTTTTCAAAAAATAAAGTGTATATATATATATATATATATATATATCAATACTGTCATTTGTTATCATATCTATTGGTAGAAAAATTTGCCCTTTAAAACATAAGGATGATTATTTGTAATTAGCTGTATTATATTATCTGTAATATACTGCTGTAATTAGCAGTGTGTGTGTGTGTGTGTGTGTGTGTGTGTGTGTGTGTATTTGCTTGCAATTTGTATTATGATATATTTCAAACTTATGGTAAAATACCAGAAATAGTACAAGAAGCTTCTATATATAGTCTTTACTCAACTTTACTATTTGTCTGAATTTTTCCCCATTTGCTTTATAATTTTTTCTATAAATATGTGCATGAAATTTATCATGAACCTTTTGAGTAGATTGGAGATAAAGTACCCTTTTTTTCCAAAATAACTTTTTTCCAAAGTTTCTTGTACAGCAAGGAGATCAAACCAATCAATCTTAAGGGAGATCAACCCTAAATATTTACTGGACTGATGCTGAAGTTAAAGTGCCAGTATTTTGTTCATCTGATGTGAACAGAACTCATTGGAAAATTCTCTGATGCTGGGAAAGTTTGAGGGCAGAAGAAGAGGGTGTCAGAGGATGAGGTGGCTGGATGGCATCACCAGTACAATGAGCATGAACTTAGGCAAACTCCAGGTGATGGTGAGGGACAAGGAGACCTGGCATTCTGCTGTCCATGGGATCACAAAGAGTTGGACACAACTGAACAATGACAGCATAAAAAGGAATGCATATGAGTCAGTTCTAATGAAGTGAACAAACCTAGAGCTTATTATAAAGAATGGAGTTAGTCAGAAAGAGAAAGACAAGTATCTATTAACACATATATATGGAATCTAGAAATATGGTACTGATGAACCTGTTACAGGGCAGCAATGGAAATGCAGATATAGAGAACAGAATTTTGGATATGGTGGGGGAGGGAGAAGGTGGGGTGATTCGAGAGAGTGGCATTAAAATATATACATTACCATATTTAAAACAAATAACCAGTGGGGATTTGCTGTTTGACACACAGAATCCAAAGCTGTTGCTCTGTGATAACCTAGAGGGATGGGATGGGGAGGGATGTGGGAGGGAAGCATAAGAAGGAAAGGACATATGTGTACCTATGGCTGACTCATCTTGATATATGGTAAAAATCACCACAATATTGTAATTATCTTCTATTAAAAAAAAATAAATGAAAGAAGTGGTGAGTGAACATCTTTGTCATGTTTCCCATTGTTATGAGCAAAAAGTTAAATATTTCATCATTACATATACTGTTAGGTATAGGTTTTTCAAAGATACACTTTATGAGGTTGAGGAAGTTCACTTGTACACTTGGTTTGCTGACTTGCTTCATTTAAATAAATTGCTTTTATAAAATGTTTTTTTCTGCATTAGATGACATGATATTTTAAAATTACTCTGTTAATATTGTGAGATACTTTTTTTTCTTAAATGCAGAATAAATCTATTCATAATATATTTCATTTTTCATAAAATTTTAACATTAACTTGTTAATAATCTGTTCTCCATTTTTTCTGATAAAGTAGTCATTATTTATGTCATTATGTCCCATTTACAACATTTTTCTTTCATTTTTCTTTCTTTTCCCTTTATCTTTTGCTTTCAGCAGTTTGATTATGATGTACCTAAGTGTAATTTTTTTTCTACATTTACTTTTCTTGGGGTTTACAGAGCTTCTTGGTACTGTTTAATTTTAAAACAAATTTTATACATTTTATATTATTTCTTTAAATATTTTTATGTCTCACTCCTTCTAGGACTTCCAATACATGTTTTACAGATTTATAGGTACTGAAGTTCTGCTGTTTACTTTTGAAAATAATTGCTTTCTATTCTTCAGATTAGATAGTGTGTATCCATATGATTTAGTAATACAAATCATTTATATTCAACATTATTTTTTTTTTCTCTACTACTTTGCATTTACTATAACTGAATTTTTACATCAGGTATTGTACTATTTGGGCTTCTCTGGTAGCTCAGCTGGTAAAAATTTTGCCTGCAATGCAGGGGACCCCGGTTTGATTCCTAGGTCAGAAAGTTCCACTTGAGAAGGGATAGGCTACCCACTCCAGTATTCTTGGGCTTCCCAGGTGGCTCAGATGGTAAAAAATCTGCCTCCAATATGTGAGACCTGAATTCGATCTCTGACTTGGGGAGATCCCCTGGAGGAGATCATGGCAACCCACTCCAGTATTCTTGCCTGGAGAATCCCCATAGTCAAAGGAGCCTGGCAGGCTACAGTCCATGGGATTGCAAAGAGGTGGACATAACTGAGCACAGCACAGCACATTGTATTATTTATTTGCAGAAGTTTCATGTAGTTAAATTTTAATTTTACTGTTGATTTCCCATGTATTATTTTATTATGATTTTTTTTTCAAGTCCTTGGACGTGTTTAAAATAACTCTGTATTAAAGACATGTGTGCAAATCTGTCTGGATTGTCTACTGTTTCTCTATTCATGTGGATCATATTTTTCCTTCAAAGATCTAATTATGCTTGATTACTTGTTGGACATTGTCAATAAAAATATATAGAGAGCATAGATTATGTTGTTAATACATTTTTTACATTTTTTGGTTCCACTAAATGTGATTTAACTCCTTATTTGAGTAGGTTTCTTTAAGTTGTGAACTTAGTTGTAAACCTAGAGGCGTACCCATGATTTCACTCTGTGGTTCTAATTCCTTAGTAGAAGACATTATGATGCCTGATGTGTTCAATAAGGCCTCTAAGTTTTGGCTGAACTGGAACGCTAGTAAATTCCATTACTACCAAGTCATTGATAACACTATTCAACTGTCAGTGTTTTTTGACAGAGGAGCATGGTAGGCTACAGTACATAGGGTCACAAAGAGTTAGACATGACTAAAGCCACTTTGCACACATCACATTCTGCTGAGACTTGTGTAAGCTCATTCAGAGTGAATGCCCATGAAGACGTGTCGGAGGGTCTTCTTTCTGAGTACATTCCAACTTTATTGGTGTTTGGTCACAAAATCTACCTGCTCCACTTCAATTTATGAAACACTCACTTCTATCTCCTTAGCTCATCAAACTGCTCCCCCACTTCTGGTTTGCTTTCCTGTTCAAAGCAGAAAGCTAAGGCAATTTTGATATGAATGGTAAGCTCACCTTACTTGTTTTTATTCTTTCAATGACCATATTCCTGTCTTATCTGTTTTTCAAGGTGGATAGATAAACTGTGTCTTCATATACTTTATTCAGTTTTACAGTTGTTTCAAAAAGGAATCCAGATCTAGTATTAGTCACTCTATGTTGGCCAGCACTTGAAGACAATATCATGCTATTTCATATAAAATTATTTTATTATTTCATAAAACACTTTTTTTTCAAGTTTAATTGAGGTATAAGTGGCATACTGTTTTGTTAAGTTTAAGGTGTACAGCATTTAGTGTTCTTCAGCTGCTAAGTCATATTGGACTCCTTGCAACCCTATGGATTGCAGCACTCCAGACTTCCTTGTCCTTCACTATCTTCCAGAGTATGCTCAAATTCATGTCTGTTAAATGGATGATGCCATCCAATGATCCCATCCCCTGTCACCCCCTTCTCCTTCTACCCTCAGTCTTTCTCAGCATCAGAGTCTTTTCCAAGGAGTAAGATCTTCTCATCAGGTGGCCAAATTATTGGAGCTTTAGATTCAGCATCCATCCTTCCAATGAATATTCAGAGTTGGTTTCTTTTAGGATGGACTAGTTTGATTTCCCTGCTGTTCTAGGGACTCTCAGGAGTCTTCTTCAGTGCCACGGTTAGAAAGCATTCATTTTCTGATGTTCAGTCTTCTTTATGGTCCAACTCTCACATCCTTATGCTTGATTACCAGAAAACCTATGGTTTTGACTATATGGACCTTTGTCAGAAAAATTATGTCTCTGCTTTTAAATTCCTTTCTATGTTCATCACAGCTTTCTTTCCAAGGAGCATCTTTTAATTTCATGCCTGTAGTTACTGTCTACAGTAATTTTGGAGCTCAATAAATAAAATCTGCCAGTTTCCATTTTTTTCCCCCATCTATTTGCCATGAGGTGAAGAGACCAATTTCCTTGCTTTTTAGACTTTAAACTTATCTATGTATTTTAAAGTGAAATAAAGATGAACATTTTAATGATAAAAGGTACAATTCACAAAGAAGATAGACATCATAAATCATTAGACACCTAACAACAAAGAAACGAAGATACGTAAAGCAAAAATAAGAAGAAATATAAGGAAAAAGAAAAAATATAATTAGAGTAAGGCATATTAACATTTCTCTGAAAATATTTTATCAAGTGCAAAAATAATATCTTGAATGATGTCATTAATAATTTAATAGAATTAATTTCTATTTATATTAATTTTTATTAATCTTATATCAGTACAGAAATATATTTAAATTTTTGTATCTCATACATTATTAGATGTTCATACGACATTCAGAAAAACTGACAAAACGCTAAACATGATCTTAGTCTTGGGAATGTTGAGTTTTAAGTCAACTTTTTCACTAAGGTGTACAAAATAGAATTAGCTTTCACGTCAGTTCAGTTCAGTTCAGTCGCGCAGTCGTGTCCGACTCTTTGCGACCCCATGAATCGCAGCACGCCAGGCCTCCCTGTCCATCACCAACTCCCGGAGTTCACTCAGACTCACGTCCATTGAGTCCATGATGCCATCCAGCCATCTCATCCTCGGTCGTCCCTTTCTCCTCCTGCCCCCAATCCCTCCCAGCATCAGGGTCTTTTCCAATGAGT